>CM049840.1:25119501-25379501 GCA_027422415.1 Schizothorax lantsangensis
ACCCCCGAACCGAGGTACGTACCGAACCGTGACATCTGTGTACCGTTCCACACCTACTGTCAACTAGTGTTGTCAAAAGTACCTACCGCGATACCATTCGGTACTGAAATTTTAAAAACGTCCATTTCCCTCTAAGATTTGAGCGCTGTTGAATGGATTATTAAACAGCGCTGATTGGTCATTGTGTTCACGCGCTCAACAGATATGACTGTGATTGGCTTCAATGATCATCTCTTCACACTCTTCACCGAGCGCTTCATTGATCATTGAAGCCAATCACAGACCTATCTGTTGAGTGCGTGAACACAATGACCAATCAGCGCTGTTTAATAATCCATTCAACAGCGCTGAAATCTTATTGAATGGTATCGCGGTCGGTACTTTTGACAACACTACTGTCAACACTGCCAAAAAACTCCCAGAAGACTGGAGTCCATTTAGTCGCCAAAGTGCAAAAGTAACATTTACTTTTTTTTTTTAAGTGCAAGGATTTTATTTTATTTTTCAATTTAAATTGTATATATTAAGCATTTATTAAATATATGTTTTTTTTAAATACATTTTGTATTTTTTTTTTTAAATATATGTTTTCTATATTTATTTTTGCTGTATTTCAATTAACACAAATTATTTTAAATAGCTTTAGTTAATGGTCACAACAATGCCACAAAATTGTGGGCTCTCACCCAGAAGATTGGGATCCACTTCATTCCAGTCAAAAGATGTCAGAGGTGCACAGAAATCAGAGTTCTTGTTATTATTCAGGAGACACTCCAGACGGGTCTCTGTGTCATTCACCTGACAACAAGATACATACAGTTCACTTACTTCATTTATATATACACACATATATATATATATACATACTGAGTTTGCATGTTTCTACAGTATTAAAGCTAGGGAGTCCCCGATCATTTCAAGTTACATCAAAATTTACCCTATTTACTTTCTTAACACACATTCCTGGTCTTATTGTGAACTATTATTAAGTGCACATTTATTTGAAATATAGACACTTCACCATGAAATTAATTATAGCTGGATTCAATCAAGCCAGATCGAGAAAAAAATGCCATGAAAATGTCTAGCTATTTGGCTATTGGTTAATATATCATCAGTGGAAAAGGAAAACCACATCAGAGGAACAGCATATTGAGCATTTAATGAAGTTATTACATTTGAATAAAATTGATAGTTTGATACATTTAATTTTTTTGGGAATGCACCTATGCATGCTCACAGCAAGACCAAGAACATGCGTTAATGATTAAATAAGTTAAATTTTCATCCCAAGTTGGCTTGCGCAGTGCAGTCAAGCATGAATGTGTAGCAGAAAGTGTACATACCCTCCAAATGCGCAGATAGTCTCCGCTGGTGGCCAGCAGGTCTGGATAGACGCCCTTGGTGTCAGGGATCCACATGATCTTGGTGGTTGGGTACGGATGATCGAAGGTGTTCCTGCATACAAACTCTGAGCTCTCCTCCTCAAGACCCACTAGCTGGACCTGAACATCACAAAACAAGCAGCTGATGCAACAATGTCCATCTACTGCATCCATAAAGATGAGGAGTTCTGACAGCTGTCAAACGTTTCTCCACAAGCAAGATACAAATAAGTCAAGCACCACACTATTTATCTGAGAGTGTTCTCAAACTCTATGGGTGACATCTATGACCAACACTCCATTAGCTCTCGTTCATCTGCATCTAACATGTTTTCAAGCATACTTCTCTATATGACAGCAACACAAAACAAAGTAGAGACATAACACACAGCGATCCTGGATGTCTTGGGGTCACGCAGATGTTTACCTTGTTGTTATATTCCTCGACGAAGCTGCCGAGCGCCAGGCGAAAGCGCTTGTCTGGTCTGACGCTCCAGTTCATGGCATAGACGGTCCATGGCGCCTCGTATTTGTAGATCTCTTTTCGTTTACCGTGCAACGACATGGTTCAATCCCTAGATCGGACCGGTGAGAATCAGTTAGAATTGGGTCGTTAACAATACCTAGATTAGCAGCGATGACTGAAAAAGGCTCTTTCAGCGAGAAAGATGGTCTTGTGTTTGTGCAGCGCGAGACAAAGAGAATGTCATAACAATCCCCTCCGCAACGGCCGCGAAAACGACGAGCTGCGCTCTGCGACGACACAAAACCTGCTTAGTGAAGCACACAGATCACCATCAAATACTCAAAACTGTGTGTAGCTAAAGGCCCATGTTTTTGCTAAGTCCCAATGGTTTTAATTCTAACTTTAGAAAGCCCCAAATAGGCCCGACCGCTCAACGGCGCATTTGGTCTGAGGAGAATGTGCGTGTTTCAAAATAAAAGTCCTCGATAGAAAATGGGGGCTGCTGAGCGCTGAGGCTATTTATAGATTTATGTTGCTACTTGATCATTTTACCTTCACATCATGTTGGGCAGAGTTTCATAATTTTTCAGCAATTCCATTTAGCCTTGAAAAGCAACAAACTGTACAACAGATATCAACTGTGGCTCAAGATATAGATAAATATTAGTAAATAAAAAAACAAAAAAAAAAAAAAAAAACAACAACAACAGAACAATATCTAAAATCCTGAAGACCTAAGATAAATAACAGATTTTAGAACTAATTTTAAGAAAATATAAAACAAGGGTCAATAACAAATATGGATGTCCGAGATGCAATACATAAATAAATAAATAAATTCAAACTCATGTGCCGAGCCGTTAGAAATGTAATATGTGTATTTACATTTGCTTCAGAGAGTATCAACGTTTATACAGTTTTCAGAAATAATGAATATAGTTTCTTGGGATTACTGTCTAACCGTCAAAATATCTCATATGTGAATGTATTAAAAACATAATATTATAACAGATTTTATATTTAAATTATATTATAATTTAAATATAATAAATTAATTGTATCAATAATTATATTACAGATAAATAATTGTATGCATATATCATTTTAATTGTATTATTCACATATAAAATATATATTTATTTTATTATTTATACAATAAGCTAACTATAGTATCTAAATATGCCTCTCACGCAGTGTCGTTGCATTTTCAACCGCGGTTTAATAATAAAGGGTTAATCATTTATCAGCGCACCATAAACGCCCCGATCTTTTCTTATCCTTGTTGTCAGGGTTCGCACAGCATTGTGGGTAGAGTAGGTCAGATGACCCTCGCCTCTCCTGTGAGAGGTACAGCTGCTGTCACACACTGAAGGGAAACGTCGATATTTACTGGTACGTCTGCGTGATTTTGACGTTATCCTTAACTTTTCGTATTAACTCTGTGAGGTGAAATGATCGGCGCAGTGAATAGCGCAGAAATGTCGCGTGCGGTTTCTAAGGTGGATCATGTAGCGGCCGCAGTTAGCGAGCTAACAAGCTAGCATCAGTATGAGTGAAACAGGACTCATGGGGGATGGGGTAGACTGAACTGGATAGCTTTTCTCAGTCAAACTTCAGATTTGTTTGATTTGCCTGACACACACGGACAATCTGTATGGTAGGTTTTATAGTAGTGGAACAATAACGTTTTAGCTCAGCGAGGGATTGGCGCTGGCACGACGAGCCTTTCTGAGATTACAGGTTAGACTGGGTTACAATTTAACCGCAATCACGTCCTCTCTGACTTCACGGCTTGCTGTTTCGAGTAGTTATTCTATTACCAGCCTTGTAACAGGTGGAGTATAACTTGACACTGTTATAACTGTTATCTGACATTGCATGCTGCATGTAATTAGTGTGTAAGTATGAGCCATCTGCTTCACTCTCTGTCCTGTCAGGATTTGCGCACATTGGATTAGGTGATTAATATACTGTTATTGTACTGTATGTTATTGTACATGAAGGAGGGCCAGAAATGAACAGGGGGAAAGTCCTGTAATTCAAGATGTGGGGCCCCAAATGCCCTTATAATAAATTTCTCTTTTTTTTTTTTTTTGTAACATCTGATACCTTTCCTTTATTACTAGTATTTTGTATTTTAGGCCTAAATGTAGGAATGTTCCCTCAGATATGACTTCATACTCCTAGTAATTACATTAATTAGCCTATATATAAGCAAGTATAGTAATTGACTAACTAGTTAGTTGTCAGTTGTTCAGTTGATATATTTAACATATGGATAAAATGTTATATGCTCCTAAAAAAAAAATCAAATCTCCTTTAAAAAAATAACCATTAATAATAAAAAAAAAAATCTGATTTATCCAATTAATTAGCACTGATTTCATGTGCTTATTTGTCATTGGATTTTTTTTTTCATTCAACTGATGAGCATGAAAAGTGGAACCGAATGTATTGTGTGTAATAAAATGAAATATTTTAACTTATTTGTGCCTATATTAAGTGAATTATCTCATACTTAAATTGTCCATAAAGTCCATAGGAAAAAAATAAATCAGCTTAGTGTATGGCACCCAGACCGTGCCATGTAAAGAAGTTCAGCCAATTAGAAGACACTCATTTCAGTGAACATCTGAAAGGCTCTCATGATAAGACTGAAAAGACTGACCAACCGCCGCCTCCTTTTATCTTACTTTAGCAAGGGGAAGTCGTGGCCTAATGGTTAGAGAGTCGGACTTGTAATCCAAAGGTTGTGGGTTCGAATCTCAGGTCCGGCAGGGATTGTTGGTGGGGGGAGTAAATAACCAGCGCTCTCTCCTCCTTCAATACCACGACTGAGGTGTCCTTGAGCAAGACACCGAACCCCCAACTGCTCCCCGGGCGCCGTAACATGGCTGCCCACTGCTCCGGGTGTGTGTTCACTTAGGATGGGTTAAATGCAGAGAATACATTTCACTGCTGGTTATATACTCTCTATATAATCGTGTATGTGACAAATAAAAAAATATATATTCTATTCTATTCTACTCCTGTTGCTATTCTACTATTGAAACTGAACCATTGCAAAGGTTAGCTGTTATAAGCGTGTTTACTGCTCTTTTTATCATGCGTTTTATACACTGATGGATAAACCGTAACCATTGTCTGGTAATCATGCCACACATGCAGTACTGATAGAAGTTAAAAATAACCACAATAACTTCCTTAAGGTATGTGAGAAAATTCTTAAATTGGCTTTAACAATTTGTTTCTTTAAAATTTAACCTAAATAAATATGACCGGGAAGAGTGTTTTTACTTCACACATTTGCAGTCTAAACATTAATTTTCTTGGTATTATATGAGAGTAGGGCTGTGCGATATGACGATATATATCGGATGGACGAAATAAAAAGTCTATCGTTTCATATTATGTTCTATCGTTTATTTCGTGGTGTCGCAAAATACATTGTTTACGGTAATACTTTTTCATAATTTGGATGACTGCGATCTTTACACGCCACCACGGGGCATGAAGGGGAGACAGAACCAGGTGTAGAATGACCAGAACTAAACGAGGGACAATATCTGTTGCATGGGCACGCGTTTTTAAGCACTGCAGTTTTAAAACAACCGATTTTAAGCTGTTGAAACGCAAACAACAGAGCTATGTGTGCGCCGTCTCTGTTTCTGTGTGAGAGGACCGCACTTTTTTTTTTTTTGCCGCTTTATTGGCTTTTACACACGATTACATAAACACACTTATGCGTCAGAATCCCCGTCTTTGCAAGTATCCTCATAAACACAGCGATTTAGTCTTAAGAGAGAGAACATCTGAAAGAGAAAACGCATATGTAACAGTGTATTGGATCCGGACTTCGGTCTTAAAGGGGAAGCTGTCCAATATTCGTTCTGTCTGCCATTCATATTAATCATAGCACATTGCTAGAAAATCTCTCACTGCTCTTGACTAAATCACTTTTGTAACTTTAATAAGAAGAAAAAAAATATATAATAATAATGATATATTTATATATATGTATAGAATCTATACATAATACACATGTTAATTATATCTATCATAGATAGATAAATCTATCTATCTATGATAGATATAATTAACACGTGTATTTGGCTGTATAGAATCTATAATAATACACGTGTTAATTATATTATCTAGATAGATATAGATATTTAACACCTAATTCATACAAAATATGTACTCTTATTTATTGTAGTTTTTTTGGCTTGCAATTAGTTTCTTATTCTTATTTTATCACTGACTGTTTATTTTCTTCAGTGAGCTTTTTTTTTTGTCTCTTCTTGTATTAGTTTGATATTGACACAAGGATTATGAAAATTC
This sequence comes from Schizothorax lantsangensis, assembly GCA_027422415.1. Taxonomy (NCBI): domain Eukaryota; kingdom Metazoa; phylum Chordata; class Actinopteri; order Cypriniformes; family Cyprinidae; genus Schizothorax; species Schizothorax lantsangensis. The sequence goes on from CM049840.1 coordinate 25,125,694, forward strand.
TATAGTATCAAAGTCTAAATACTATATTGTGATATATATCGTTATCGTGATATAAAATTAGACATATCGTGATATAATATTTTGGTCATATCGCCCACCCCTATATGAGAGTACCAAACAATTAAGTCTTGTTTGTCTATACTACAGCTGATCATAACATAACGTACTATATAGACATCACTTGAGGTGGAATGTTTTTGATTATACACCAAATAATGCATAGGGCTGCTTATCACCTATGTAATCAATCATTAGTCATGCCTGTTGTCAAATATTTACTCTGTGTTGTTCATTTACACCATCAACATTTAGGTTAGTCTGTATACCAACAAAAAAGACTGGATATACACTACTGTTCAAATATTTGAGATCAGTATGAGAAAAAAAAGTTTATTCAGCTAGGACTTTTGTAATGTTAAAAGAATTTCTACTTCAAATAAATGCTTTTCTTATTAACTTTCTGTTCATCAAATTATCCTGCAAAAAATGTATTACAGTTTCCACAAAAATATTAAGCTGCACAACTGTTTTCAACATTGATGATAATAATAAGAAATGTTTCTTGTTTCTCAAATCATCATATTAGGATGATTTCTGAAGGATCATGTGACACTGAAGACTGGAGTAATGATGCTGAATATCCAGCTTTGTCATCACAGGAATAAATTACATTTTAAAACATATTAAAATGGAAAAGAGTTTAATAATATTATTTAATACTATTTCACTATATATATATATATATTTTTTTTTTTTTTTTTTTATTTTTTTTTTTTTATTATTATTTATTATTTATATTTATTATTATTATTATTATTATTTTATCTATTTATTTTTTACTGTATTTTGAATTAAAATAAATGCAGTCTTGGTGAGAATGAGACTTCTTTCAAAAACATAAAATCTTACCAACCCTTATCTTTTGAACAGTAGTATGATTAATCGAACTCTTTGTTGTCTATTTAAAAACAAGTTCAGTTCATTTGTCATTGTCTGTTTGTCCAGGTCAAGCCATGAGGCACCTGGTCTTCCTCCTCCCAGCCCTGCTGCTGCTGCTGGCCCTGCCAGACACTAGGGGGCGCTACAATGATGACTTTGATGACGGTGAGGACATCGCTGAGTTTGATGACAATGACTTTGCTGAGTTTGAGGATGCCAGCGAGGACCCAGCAGTCGATGTGGAGAAAGAGCCGCCCCCACGAGCAGCCCCCTCATCCACACCTATAGAGGACGACGAAGACGAGGCCACAGTAGAGAACGAGGATGGCCAGGATGAGTTTGAAGATGCTGATGCACAGGTAAAAATGTGAAAGCACTCCTATTTCTGTTTTTCTGCAAGTCATAGTTAATCTTAATTTGATCTGATCAATGTTACAGGATCAAGACATGTACAGCAAGTATGACAATGAGGAGTTTGAGGGCTATGAGAAGACCAACCCTTCATTCAAAGACACTCTTATATACAGAGAGGTACAAATTCAATGAAAAATGCACTTTACAGGCACTTAATTGGCTTCCTTAGGTGACTGTTTGTATGTACGTAACAGGTCCCAGCACACCTTCAGAACAGCTGGGAGAGTTATTACATGGAGATCCTGATGGTCACAGGTCTTCTTGCCTATATTATGAACTACATGATTGGCAAAAACAAGAACAGCAGGCTTGCCCAGGCCTGGTTTAATTCCCACAGAGAACTTCTCGAGAGCAACTTTGCCCTCGTGGGTAAGTGTGCCTCTCTCTCCACTTTGTTTCTTCCTCTTATGCTGTTTACTCTGCCCCTGTTTTTGGCTGACTCTTAAACGTGTCTTTATTTTTAGGGGATGATGGTACCAGTAAGGAGGCCACCAGTACGGGGAAACTGAACCAGGAGAATGAGCACATCTACAACCTGTGGTGCTCAGGACGTGTCTGCTGTGAGGGCATGTTGATTCAGCTTAAGGTAGTGTGTTCATGTGAATAAGAGAAAGAAAGGTATTTGATAGATATCTGTGCATTCACAATGGTGTCATTTTTGTTCAATTGCAGTTTTTGAAAAGACAGGATCTGCTGAATGTGTTGGCCAGGATGATGAGACCAGCCTGTGATCAAGTGGTAGGCACACACACACACAATCTCTGATGTATTAACATAGACTGGTTACAAGTAGTGTCTCAAATGGATGTTTAAAAAGATGTTCCTCTTAGTCTTACTCTTCCTTATCCACAGCAAGTTAAAGTGACTCTGAATGATGAGGACATGGACACGTTTGTGTTTGCCGTGGGGAGTCGGAAGGCCATGGCACGCCTGCAGAAAGAGATGCAGGACCTGGTTAGTCATTAATGATTTACATGTTTTATATAAAGTAGAATATTATTTACACCGCTGTTCATATGTTAGGGGTCAGTAAGATTTGTTTTAGTGAATAATTTTACTCCGTAAAAATGGATCAGTCAGAAGTAACAGAAAAAAAAAAAAACATTTACAATGTTGCAGTGATTTCTATTTTAAAGAAATGCTTATTTAAAAGAATCATGAAAAAAAGCTCACCGTTTACACAAAAATTACAAAAAAAGTTTTCAAACTGCTTTCCAAAACTGATAATAGTAGAAATGTTTCTTGAGCAGCAAATCAGCATATTAGAATAATTTCTGCTGGAAATTCAGCTTTGCCATCATTACATTTTAAAATATTCAAGTGGAAAACAGTCATTTTAAGATGTAATAATATTTCTCAATATTACTGGTTTTACTGCATTTTTGGTAAAATAATTCACCCTTGGCGAGCTAAAGACACTTCTTTAAAAAAAAAAAAAAAAAAAAAAAAGGATTTATTCCAAACTTTTGAATAAGATTATTTTGTTTTTGTTGAATTAAAATGGTTTATTTAAAAAAATAAATTTAAAAAAAAATTGCAAACATTTGTCTTTAATTACACATTGTCATATGAACAACAAGTGAATAATACTAATTTCATTTTTTGGCAAACAATAAATCCACACATATCAATTCTTTCTTTGAGTCAGGCTTGACTGAAAGTAATGGCTTGTGGTTAGTGAGTCAGTGATGTTGAGTCACTAACCGCTCTGAAGGGTTCAGTGAGTTAATTTAGTGAATGATTTGTCAGAATGATTGAACCAATAACTGTTTTTTTTTGTACAGTTCATTACACATACAATTTGTTTGTTTGCAAATTAAACCGCACTGCTCTTGCTTGTTTTTATGTGCAGTATGAGGCAATAGAAAGATATGTTTTTTTTTTTTTTTTTTGTAGTTTTAATGTCATCAGGAACTGGTATGTGCTAAACTTATTGTTTCTTGTTCTCTTCACAGAGTGAGTTCTGTGGTGATAAGCCCAAATCAGGGGCAAAATATGGCATCCCTGAATCTCTGACCATTTTATCAGAGATGGGAGAGGTCACGGATGGAGTGATGGACAGCAAGGTAAAAGCGGAACATCACAGTCTCCCAGATAATTATTGAGTTTGTTTGGGGGGGGGGGGACTCTATTATGAAACTAATATTGGAACTAAAACTATTAAAAATGTGTTTTGCTAATTTAAGTAAAACTAAAACTTTAAAAACCTAAATGAAAATTAAAAATGTTGATTTAGCAACTAACTGAAATAAAAGTTTAAGCTGAAGTTCTAAAATGACAAAAATAGAAGTAGAAATATTTTTTAAAAAATAACGTTACTAAAACGCAATCTAGAATTAAATTGAAAAAATGAAAATATAAAAATAAAAGGTAATTAAAAATATTAATCGATGCTATGATAGTATATCAATTATATTAAAATAGCACTGTTTTTATTTTTCTGTTTTCAGATGGTACATTACCTCACCACTCATGCTGACAAGATTGAGTCCATCCATTTTTCGGACCAATTCTCTGGTCCAAAAGTTATGCAGGAGTATGTTTTATTCATTTATTTATTTATTTATTTTATCCTTTTTCTCCTAGTAGTTCTTATTCTTCCACTTATTCTTCCACTGTGAGGAGCTTCTACTGGTTGATAAATGTTAATGGTTTCTAAACTATTTTTAGGGAAGGTCAGCCCTTAAAGCTGGCCGAGACCAAGAAAACACTGCTGTTTACATTTAACGGTGAGAGAAATTCATAATCCACAAATGGCAATTCTCTGTACCTGCATGACACTGAAACATTCCTTGTTGTCACTGTATTAATATGCTGTACTTTACAGTGCCTGGGATGGGTAACACATCTCCCAAAGATATGGACAGTCTTCTGCCTCTGATGAACATGGTGATCTACAGCGTCGACAAGGTCAAGAAGCTTCGCCTCAACAGAGAGGTGAGTGCACACGCACAATGTGAACAACAGCATGTTGATTTAGTAACAGAAGGTTAACTGGTTGCTTCATATGGCTGTTCAGGGGAAGCAGAAAGCAGACAGGAACCGTGCTCGCGTGGAGGAGAACTTCCTGAAGCAGACTCACACTCAGCGACAGGAGGCCGCTCAGACGCGCCGCGAAGAGAAGAAGAGAGCGGAGAAGGAGAGGATCATGAACGAGGAGGATCCTGAGAGACAGCGCCGCTTAGAGGTGTGTGTTTGTACTGTATAATGAAAAACCTGATCTTTTCTCTTATTGTGCCATTATCTGCATTGATACATAATCTCGCTCTTTCATTCAGGAGGCCGCCCAACGTCGCGACCAGAAGAAGATGGAGAAGAAGCAGATGAAAATGAAGCAGATCAAAGTGAAAGCCATGTGAGACACACACGTTCATAGTCATTAGAGAAAGAATCTACTACTTCCACACCTGCTAATGTACACTCTTCTACATGAATGTGCATGCCATTCGATTGGCTGCTATTGCACTCATAGAAACGCTCTGTCCAATCAGGAGAAAGCAGCTGGCTAAGGAGTAAATCTGATCTTTAAAAGACAACTGGATTGGAAATGTCTTAACTGTTTGAACATGTTTTACTGTAGCAATCATTTCAAGCATGAGTTGTCTACCTAATTGCATGGCGGTTTTTAATTGCAAGACTATTGCTTTTTGTGGGCTTTGCCGTAATAATCTGGACCTTTTGGGCCTCTTCAAACCAACTTGCCACTTCAGCCAACCTTTTCCAATTCAGTTGTCTCTTGGAGTTCAGTATGGACCCTCCAAAGCTTTGTGTAGAGGACCTATGCTTTCATTTCTACTCCCAGAGATTTAACTTCATCTCCTTAAAGTTTCAGATATGCTTCTTTTAAAAGTGATCCGGGAGTGTTTTTAAAAGGAACTATGTGGGTAAGAAAGCTGCCTTTTTTGTACTGCAGTGCTTCCTTAACCCTATTTCTAAGAGTTCATGATTGCAAGCGTTTTATAGATGAGTAATAGGCACATTGTCATTCTTTCAAACTTTATTTTTTATGAGCAAAGGCCCACTGTGAATTGTCACTGTCAAGGCAGCACAAGCTCCTTTATATGTATTTAACAGAGGTGAAATTTTAATTTATCTTTAAGTTAATAGTCGATCAGAGCATCCATGAGCTTGTATCATGTTTATGAGTGAACATTGACTGTAACCATTTTTTTCTGTAACATGATTTGTTAATGAGACGCTTAACTAAATAAAACATTCACTGAAAACCTCTTTCTTCTCATTGTCATGGTCTTTGATTTCTGCCGGTTATTAAATATTTTCTAAAATGTATTTCAAAAGTGTAAATGGGTAGTTCACCCCTGCAGTGTAATATGCTGTGTTTCCTGTAAAGCTATTTTTAATAGCATTTTTTTTTTTTTAGAGAATGGATTTCCACATTTATTAAGAGACCATATTATATTTGTACTATAAATATTATATATTATATTGCCAATAATATTCAACAATAATATTTTTTAAAGAAACAAGGAAGCATTAAATTGATAAAGTAACAGTAAAGGACATTTATAATGTCAAGATTTATAAGCTTTTCTATCAATCTTTCTACTCATCAAAGAATCCCGAAAAAGGCATCACAGTTTCCATAAAAGTATTAAGCAACTGTTTTCAACATTGATAATAAATGTTACTACAAATAAGCATATTATAATGATTCCTGAAGGAGCATTTGACACTGAAGCCTGGAGTAATGACTGCTGAAAATTCAGCTTTGTCATCACAACAATAAACTACATTTTAAAATATATTAAAATAGAAAAGGTATTTTAAGTTTTCATATTTCATAATATCACCGTTTTTACTGTGTTGTTCAAATAAATGCAGCCTTGGTGAGTATAAGAGTCTTCTTTCAAAACATTTGAAAAGTCTTACCGAACCAAATCCTTTGAACAGTAGTGTAATGTAGATATCTTTTAATGTGTAAAATAAATCAAGTTCTATGTGTTTACGAGACATCACAGTTTTCACACGTAGAGTCAATGAAAAATGTGGTTCCTCTGATATTTAAGAAGTTTTTTAACAAACATTTTTCACAGATTGTGCAATATATGCATGACAACAAATAATGTAACAAATATGAGAAGTGTAAGTTCACAGTGTTGAAGTTGAAACGTTCCTCTGTTCAAGCACAGCCAGTATTCATATTTTTATATCACGTATCAAGCTACATCTCATGCAAATCTACACATTTTCTTCAGTCTGTTACAGTGGATGGAGGGGTGAAAGAGTTACAATTTCTGCAATTCTACTTCAGCTACCAGTATTACGACATACAGTTAAACAACGTTCAGCTAATGCATGCAGTTTTCCTGTGTTATGAAAGAAGATCAGGGGCGTCACAAACTCAGAAATCTGGACTGCTAGCAGTAGAGATAGAACCTGACATGGCAGATGAAACCAGTCAGCCTTACTTACAGAAAAGTAGATTAATACACAGATATGAGGCAGAAAGTAAATTGCTAATATAATCAAGCTGTTCAAAATGAACCGAATAGCAGTCTGTTTGGTTTTGTCAGGTCTTGACGTCTGACTGCCCTTACCCAATCCAGCAGGGTGTAAGATAAACAGCACACCTACACAAAAGATGAAACTCACAGGCACTGACACACAAAACGAAGCCATAGTCAATGGATGGTACATAGTGATATTCAAAACAACTATGACTATTCCCATGGCGACAGTGTACATCCAAACTAATGTACAGAATATATGTGCCTGTATTTGCTTTGTGGAAGCTCTTAGGTTCACATACGCTACAGGATGAGCCACAGCAATATACAAGTCTATAGTCATGCCAGTGAAGAAAAGAGATCCTCCAATCAAACTGCAGCTGTGGAAGGCTGTAATGTATTCCTGTCTGATTGCTCTCACTCCAGCCAGGTTCTGGACGATGTTTAGCAGAACTCGGATGTAGTATAAGGAATGAGAGCAGGCTAGATGCAGAAAGAGGAGTTCGCTCTGGGAAGAGGGAGACGAGTTTCCTGGGCTTGAAGGTGTCCCGTATTGTCTCAGAAATAGGTCCATAACCACATAGAGGGTTATTGGAAGATTTACAACAAGTATTAGGATATCAAGGATCGGGCTGAATGATCCTATGCAAAGCTGATCGTGGGATGAAATGTTGGAGAAATTCCCGTCTATGCTCTGAGAAGATGTGTTTGTCATCTCCATTCTACATCCACATGGGAGCAGGAACGTCTGGTGTTCCTTAGGGGGCAGATTTTTATAATACCGACGTCTGGCTGTGATTGATGTGTCTGTCATCCATTATCTGTGAAATATTTGCATTAAGAAGGTCAAATGACCATTTGCAAAACCAGCTTATTTCCCACTTTTTTTTTTTGCCTCAGAACATACACCTGTTTCAGACAAAACCATTTAATGTAAAGTGACAAACCTATAAGCCCCTCTCACGAAACTCTTGTTTTAGTTCAATCGTGGCTAATTTGTTCCTTCGTTTTAATTTTGTTTTATCTCAGCCACGACAGGGATGCAAATGAAAAATAAAAATGTTGTCATCATTTACTCACCCTTGTATTATTCCAAACCCATAAGACTTTGGTTAATCTTTGAAACAGAAATGAAACCTGAGAGGTTTCCATCCCTCCAGTGAAAGTCCAGGTAACCAAAACTTTGAAGATTTAAAAGGTTTGTGAACTGAATCCATTTGAATTGCACAGTTTAATCCAAGTCTTGTGAAGAGATATGATCACTTTATATTATGAACAGATTTAATTTAGGCTTTTATTCTCATATAAACATGCATTCATAAAGCACATCTCACATGGTAAACACAGAAGCTCATAGGGATTTGTTTTACGAAGCTTTTATGACCAATAGAGGGCCAGAAACCTCACAGGTTCTATTAAAAATATACTAATTTGTGTTTTGAAGATTAACCAAAGTCAAACAAGTTTGAAACAATTTGAGGATGACAAAACGATGACATAATTTTTGGGTGATCTCTTTAACTTAAATGAAGGAACAAACGAACACTTGATTTACCTACAAGTGAACAAGTTGTGGTAATGAATTCTTAATTTTGTGTATGTCATGTGTGGGGCTCATACAAACCTGCTGAAAAACAGCATGAAACCGGCCTTGCTGGTTGAACTAGTTGAAATGTCTGTTTGGGCCACCAGCATCTCACTAGCAACTCAAGCACAGCATGCTGGTGTTTTTTGGTATATTGGTAATTTGATAATTTCACTACCATGGTTTCTACCACAAATACAATGTTTACTATACTATACACTTGGTAAATCTGGGGTTAGTGTGTTTTTTCTACAATTCCCAGACAAGGAAATCCACCCGCATACATTCAATTTACTCACATATTAGTTAAGAAGTGAACGGCCGGAATTCACATCTTATGGTTTTATTCCCGCTTATTGTGCTGTTGGCCTTTGACCTGAGGTCTGGTCAAGAACATGGTCCTTAGCATGGAGATGTAAATGAACAATGTTCGGCATTGGAAGGCTTTCTTCTGTTTTGTTCTTGTATCCTTTTAGATGACCCTCACACTGTGGTGTTTCGTACTCTGACAGACAATGTTGTTGATTTCTTTTCTGTACAATGCAGATGCAAATTGTAGGAAAGCTATATGACATAGCAAATGAGAGGGAAAATCCAGTTTATTGCTGAATTATGTTTAGATCATGGAAATGTGACTTAACAGGAACAAATGATGGCATAGCACTTGCAGGATCGGCTATTTTGACGTGCATTGTTGAAAAAACATTTATCTTACATAAAATAAGCATCAAATAACCATATACTGTATATGTGCATGAAAATAAATGGTGTCGTTTGTTTATTGCCTGATACCTATTGAACAACCAGAACTGTCATAAAATGTGGCTTTTAAAAGCCTAGTAGATGTGCTCTTCCATTCTCAAACAAATACTGTGGTCACAAGAGACTGCAACATTTAGTGTTACTGATATATGGGCATGTCAGTGTTATGTGCAAATGGCTGGCGTCAAATGACCACAAAATGGCCTTACTTTGTCAAAATGGCACGTAGAGCATCAGTAAGAGATATCATCAAACCTGTAAATGTCTTAGGAGGTTTCCTTTTCATTGAGATCAGCATATATACATTTGGTTACCAAATTTGTGATCAAAGCATAGAGCAGTTTTGAGGATTACAATAAAGTTCATAACATTAGATACAATGCAAATGAATGGAATGAGACTTCACAGACTGATAAAGATGACACAAGCATGTGCACAGATTAGTGTGTATGAGGCAAATAGAATGCAAAAGATTTTTTCAATAAAATACAATTTTTATTATTATTATCAATTCAGCATTTTTATTATCAAATGTGTTTCTAAAGTCTGTCTCCAAACAGCCTGTTTGGACCTTAATAGCAGGATGATGTTTGACATTTTAATGTTGTCCCAGTTCACTGGGATTGTATTTCAAGCAAGTTGACACAACCTTCACTCCCCTGTATTTAAATACAAAAAACCAGAACCACATTGACTTGCTTTGTCATATCTTAAAATCATGATGAAACAGAAGTAGAGTCAGATGTTTTCCTCTGTGATATACATCCAGGTGCAACAGATTATGAAAAAAAAAAAAAAATATATATATATATATATACAGGGCTGGGACTTGGTCCTATTCATTGGTTGTTGATTTTGACATGGGAATTGCACTAAAAAATATAGGCAGATCTGAACATGAGCTTGCAGTCGACTGTGATTGGATTTAAGCAGACTAAATGACTGAAGAAGTTTGACATTTCACTGAAAAGTTAAGAGTTATGACATTTTGATTAAATATTACAAAGAAAATAATGCAGGGATTAAATGTTCACAACATTGTATATTAATATATAAAAATATAAATAATAATGCATTTGTAAAATAGGTGAATTTTCATTTCATGCTGACTTTAAAGAGTTCACTAAATCTATTTAGACTCTCATTGGTTGAAATGAAGCTGTTTGTAAATATATGCATACTTATAAGGTCATACAGTGCTAAAAACTATTCACAGTCAATGATATTAAACCAAAGTCCAATAATAATCTAAAAATAAACATTAATCACAAACATAAGTAATAATAAATGACAATAGCATCAATTATATTTTTTTATTACAGTTTTAACATTCAATTCACAATTATATTGGCATTGATTGCATCAGTGTATTTTAATCTGTCTGGTGTGTGTATTTATGTGATTTTTTATGCCATTATGAATTCACACGTTAGTCTTTCTGCTCGACAGTAAGAGTAGCAGAGCACAGTGCCTCCCCGAGTACATTAGTGGCTTTGCAGGAATACAGACCACTGTGGTGCGGAGAGACGTTCTCTAAGGTGAGAGTACAGCTGCCGTCCTCCTCATAGTCCACCTGCACACACTCCTCCTGCAGCTCCAGCAGCTCACCGTCCTTCAGCCACACCACCTCAGCGTCAGGGTAACCTGAAACACAGAGAGAAGAAGCTGTGATTTCAAGAGAGACTCATCGTGATGTACTATGGAGAACATCCATCGGTGTGTCCTGACCTGTGATGAGACAGGAGAGCTGGGCGCTGGAGCCCTGCGGGACAGTCAGGTCAGATGGAGTCTTACTGAACTCAGGCTTACTCTGAAGCTTCAGGTCCAGAGACTGCAGTGCCTTCTCTGTCTCTATAACAACAAAGAGCAGGGAAAATGACCTGTAAAAACATCCATCACTATATAAAAAAGGTGTTTGACATTTTCAGTTAAGACATATCACAAGCTACAGTTGTCAGAGATGTCACAAGTCACAATCTATTTTGGTGACATTCTGCGGTATGGTGTTTTACACTGGTTCATGAAGCACATTGATTTTTCTTTTATGTTTGATTTCTTTCTCACCATCCACAGGGCTCAAGCTTGCAGAAGCCTCTGGTTTAGACAATATAGCCATTCTCTTCAGAGCCAGCAAAGCTTTGCCTGTTTTCTAAATACAAAATCATAAAAGAAGAGAATGAAGTTTATGTGCACACAAAAACAATGCAGTCTGATTAATGAACGTATGACTCTTATGAGTCAGTTGTTCAAATTAATTGATCAAAAATGACTGATCAGTGAAGAACATGGTGAATAAAAATGCAATTTGGTGCAGACAATGTTATTTATACAGCCAAAAAGTAAGATTAAATTCTTATAGCTTGTTGATCAATTCAATTCTGTATTCAGACCACTTACATAAAATGCATGCGAGTTGTCCCTTTTTATCACCTTAGTCTTAGTAAGATAATATTTAAATGCTTAGATTTATGATCAAAGCTCTGTAGTTGTAATTGGATTATATAATGCAATACAATACCATGATGTTTGGGAGATGTACAAATAGCCTAAACTTTTATCAAATCCTTTGTTACATACATTTGACACAGATGTTTCTGAAAAAAAATGTATGGATAATTATATAAAAAGTTGCTTTAGTCCAGTAAAAGATCATATTTAAATATTAATAACAATATAAAAGTAATTATTATGTTTACTTTATAAAATTCATTAAAGATTTTAACAGTAAAAACACATGGACGACTACCTCAAAGTGGACCGAATTAAACTAAATGGCTTTTAATTGCTAAAAAAGTATGAAATATCAATAAGAGGGCAAAAGGCATGTAGACAATTGAGTATAACGTTTTTCGTCAAAGTTTTGTTGATAATTTGGAGGCCTTATGTATTAAATCGGATACAGTAGGCTTCACAGGTTAATACAGTCACCAGTCTTCAAGAGCATGAGCACAACGCCGAGGCTACCCTGTTGAAAAAAACAGCATATGCTGGTTAGGTAGGTTTTGAAGCTTGGATGCTGGTTTGAGCTGGTTTAAACTGGTCCTGAGCAGGAGGGACCAGCTTAGGACCAGCTAAGGACCAACTTAAACCAGCTCAAACCAGCATCCATGCTTCAAAACCTACCTAACCAGCATATTCTGTTTTTTTCAACAGGGTACCTGTCCACAAATACAAATTTGTCTTATTTTATTTCTCAGGCTGTCGAAAAACGAACTGATACGATTACCTTATATTTGAAAAATAAGAAATATTGCCTTATTCCGACTGAAATCGAACTCTTCTTTACGTATGTGTAAAATCTCTTGACTAGGTGTACAAGTAACAACCATGCTAAAATTTAAGCTAGTTAAATCAGTGATGTCTGCTATGTTCTTTTTTCCCATCACATTTCTGAATTACCTTCCACTTCTGCCTAGTCAGGAATTTCTTCATCTTGTTTTTGGAAAGGTTTTTGGTGGTGCTGCTGCTGTTGTCTACACAAGTACACACCAACCAGGAATGAGCCAAGGCTTCTTCACATAACATCCTGCGCCTGTCAGAAAGTTCAACGCAGAGTTATGAATGTGTGTCACATATGTGTGATGTGTGCACGGAAAGTATATAAGTACATGAATGCACCTGGTATCTTTGCTGAGCAGAGAGCTAATGAAATCCTTTGCCAGGTCGGTGATATCTTCAAAGCTCTCCTCATCAAACTCCCACTGCGCTGCTGTCACAAGAGCCAGAGTCTCTGAGTCACTTTCACCCTGGAACGGAGATTCACCGCTCAACCTTCAAGAGAAAATCAGATTCAGATCATGTAATGGCATTGTTCACCACAAGGGGGCAGCAAGAGCTTAAGTGACCGGCAGTGTTTGAACTCACAGGATGTAGCAGATGACCCCGATGCTCCACATGTCAGTGGCCAGACAGATGGGCTCATAGTTGATGACCTCTGGAGCAACAAACTCTGGAGTGCCGTGCATCACCTTCACAGGTGTGTTGGGATCTAAAGTATACAACAAACATTCACTGTTATTTTAGTATTATTTATATACTATTATAGCTTTTATTAACATTTTAAATTAGCTTTAATATTTATATTTTCAGTTTTCATTTTAATTTTAGTTTAATATTTGTTATATTATAATATTTAGTTGTTGTTTTTACTGTTTTTGTTGTTGTTTTGTTATTTTAAATAGCTATTATTATTTAGATTTAATGGATTTTTCTTTCTGTTTTAGTTTTAGTTTTTATTTATTTTGCCGTTTTATTTATGTGCAGTTTTTAATTTTTAGTTAGTAAACTTAAACTTATTTCAATTAGTTGACAAGGCATAATTTGTTATTTTTTGTTAAGTTTAAGCTTTTCAACTAATAGTTATATTTTCTTTTCTTTCAACTTTATTAAAAAAAAACAAAAAAACTCAGAGATCCCTTACAAAAAGTTCTGTGTAACAGCATACCATGGTACTTTGCTGTATATACCATGGAGAAAGTTTACCATATAAATATTTGCATAGATGATTCTATGAAAAATACCATGGTATTACATATAAAGTTCAGATAAACATGTTATTAACTTGGTATCATGTGTTCCTTCAGTTATTGTGTACAAAATTTCACTTATAAAAGCACTTTATTATTGTATTATTTTTATATGTATTATATTAATAATATTTAAGTGTGGTACTTTATTTTATTCAATGTTAATATTTCGTATTTATAATTTTTTCTTTTATTCTTTATTATACCATATGTTGTTGTGTTGACAATATCATCAGTACATTCGTACCCAGCTTGCTAGCGAGTCCAAAGTCAATGATTTTGATCTGAATCCCGGTTCTGTCCACACAGACGATGTTCTCAGGTTTGAGGTCCAGGTGGACAATGTTTTGCTGGTGCATGTACTGAATCCCCTCCAGAATCTGACGCATGTATCCCACACTGGACACTTCGGTGTGCTCAAAACTATCATCTACAATGCGCTCAAACAGCTCCCCACCAGCAACACTGCACATACACACACAGATTAATTATAATGACACTATTGAAGTGAATGCATTGAACCTGTTGGCATTTCTCATTTCTGAACATTTTTCAAAAAACATTGCACCCTTCAAAACGCCCACATGCAAGATACTCACTATTCCATCACCATAACCATCTCAGCCTTGTTATCATATGCGGCAAGACACTGCACGAGTTTTGGATGGTGTAGGAAATTCATTAGCTCTATTTCTTTCCTCGCAGCCTCTCTTTCCTTTATCCGACGACCTTTGTAGACCTTTCCAGCACAAACATGGCCCGTCTCCTTATGGGTAATCCGAAACACCTGGCCAAACTTCCCTCTGAGAAAGATTCAGAATTAAGCATGAAATTATGCTTACAAATTTAAAGTATGTGATATTTAACTAATCACTATTTCTCAATATCCTAACTGTCACAAGAGCCAGTTCTTGAGAATTTAGTGAATTTGATATTCAGCCTTAAACCAGTATTTTCAGGAAAACATGTCTTATCACCTCTGAAAGTATGAATTATAGGTTATGAGTCTTTTCCAACGAAATTTACAAAACATGACCCTAACCTAACATGTCGTATTTTGCATTCTTCTGGGAATCAGAATCAAGTATAGGGGTTGTTTTCTCTTTTTGATGCATGTATGCCTGTTGGAACATGTACTTATGCAAGTTTTGTTTTACTTGACAGGTCCTGTGAACGTGAGTTATGAGGCCTGCTAAATGTGTGTTTGATAAGGATACTTACACTCCGAGTTTTTCCTGGACATGATAGTGGTCAGTAAGTTTATTCTCCGTGTTGATGGTCACAGTCACATACTCCACTGGTTTCTCATCACAGGGCTCTCCTTTCAAAGACAACATACTTTCATTTACCGTGGGACCTCAACACAAAGCCTAACTCTGTTAGATTGCATACCCTTTGGTAATGACTTTAAACATGTTCTTCCTGTTTACAATTTGGTTGCTGAGCCTTGTTCCCATAAATTGTGGGAAGAGATTATCTTAAAATTATAAGCAAATAGAGTGCTGCTTTAACAAATATAATAAAGAGCAATTGATCTAGCATAAAAGATACATTACAGGAATAGTTCACCAAAAAATGAAAACTTGCTGAACATCTATTTACCCTCAGCCCATTCAAGATGTAAGATGAGCTTGTTTCTTAAACGGAAAATATTTGGAGAAAAATAGCATTACATCACTTGCTCACCAATGATAAAAACATCACAGTAATCCACAAGTAATTGACATGAATCGAATTCATCAATGAACAAGTTGTGAAGTGAAAAGCTGTGTGTTTATAAGAAACAAATCCATCAATAAGGCATTTTAACTTTAAACCATATAATCCATAATAATGTTTCCTCCAGTGAAAAAAGGTTCATCCCCTGTTGTCCTTTCACATCAAAATCCACTGACATATGTGACCCTGGACCACAAAACCAGTCTTAAGTCGCTGGGGTATATTTATACCATCAGCCAAAAATACATTGTATGGGTCAAAATTATTGATTTTTCTTTTATGCCAAAAATCATTAGGATTTTAAGTAAAGATCATGTTCCATGAAGATATTTTGTAAATTTCCTACTGTAAATATATCAAAACTTAATTTTTGATTGGTAATATGCATTGCTAAGAATCTCATTTGGACAACTTTAAAGGCGATTTTCTCAATATTTAGATTTTTTTGCACCCTCAGATTCCAGATTTTTAAATAGTTGTATCTCGGCCAAACATTGTCCTATCATAACAAACCATACATCAATGGAAAGATTATTTATTCAGCTTTCAGATGATGTATAAATCTCAATTTCGAAAAATTTACCCTTATGACTGGTTTTGTGGTCCAGGGTCACATATTTGTTTAGTCCTGTTTTGGATTGTTTTTGCTAGTAAACTGTACTTGATCTGTGCATATTTCTCTGCTGATTGAGATAAGATGTTTTTTCATTGGAGGAAGCAATTTAAAAAAATGGAGAACTCATCATTTAGCCTGTAGCAAATGTTTGAAGTTAAAAACATCTGAATGATGGATTTGTTTCTTACAGACATGCAGCATTTTGCTTTACAAGACATTACTGATGTTTTTATAGCCGTTTGGACTCTCATTCTGACGGCACCCATTCACTGCAATGCATCCATTGGTGATTGAGTAATTCAATGCTAAATTTCTATAAATCTGTTCTGATGAAGAAATAAACTCCTCTACATCTTGGATGGCCCGAGGGTGAATACATTTTAAGCAAATTTTTATTTTTGGGTGAAATATTGTCTCATCAAAACTTTTATTACATTTCAGAAAAATTTCAAAACAACCTCACCTGGGTTGTCCATCCTGATTGGCTGGGACTCTTGGCTGGGTTCGCTGACCCCCACAGCGTTACAGGCCCTGACCCGGAAGCAGTATTCTCTTTGAGGCTGGAGTCCTGAGGTCACCCTGAGCGAGGTGCTCTTGCACTGGGCTGTGAGCTCTCTCCACTGGTCAGTCGCACCTGGGCTTTCACAAACCTCCACCACGTATTCCGTCACAGCACTGCCGCCATCGTAAGACGGCCCAGACCAGGACAAAACCAGAGAGTGAGGGGAGAGGAGATACGCCACAGGACAGGAGGCCGGAGGCTGAGGCAGGTCTGGATAAAACACACAAACATACCAATCATCAAATGGTTATACAGTTTTTATAAACATTTTATTTAATAATTCCAGAAATGTCAGTTGAGTGTACTATTTATGTATTTATTTTAGGTTTTTCAATGCTTAGGTTAAAATATGTATTTTTACAAATATCATGAATTTTTGAGTCATGAATACTAGGAATATTTATTATATAGGGTTACTCCATTTGACACAAACTGTGTCTTTTCATTTAAAAAGTCAAAGAAATTAACTAATGTTAGGTAAAATTTTAAATATATGAATATTTTAAAGTTGCATTGGCGTGGATGCTAATATAGTTATTGTTATAGTTATCCTTATAGTTATTATTCTTAGTGTGAATGGAACTTTACATTTTTATTTTAGAAAAATATCAAAATTAATTTAAATTTAGTAACTGAAAATATGCTAATCAATAAAATGTGTATGTCATTGCCTATATAAATAGCATTTTTAAATAACTCAAATCTGAGTTATAGAAATGAGCATCATGACCCAAATAACAGCTGAGGATTGTCTGACCTTACCAATGACATTCAGGGTCACTGTGTGTTGGGCTGAACTTTTGCGATCTCGTACAAATATTGTGTAACGTCCAGAGTCCTCAGGAAGGGCTTCGGAAATCACTAGAGAACTGCTTTCATTGCAGGACTCAATATGAAACCTGGAGCTTTCCACCAGCTTCAGAAAGACACAACATTATACACACAAACAGAATGCAACATGTCTGGATTGTGTTGTGTTCTTATGTACCTCTTTTTTGTTATAGACCCAGCAAGAAGCTACAGGAGAGCTGCCTTTGAACACACACTTCAAACGGGCCGTCTCTCCAATGTGTACCTCCAGACGATCTAATGGATCTACAAACTGCAGAGGAGGTGCTGTAAACACAAAAACACAGGTGCTGAGTCTCACAAATGAGACCTCTTTAATGTCTCAGGTATTTTAGCCTATAGACAACAAAAAGATTAAATGGAGAGAAAAGGGAGGCTTTTGCTTCACAGATTTTAATATTAAGTTATCAATTTCTCTGATTTTTTTTCCAAAAAAAGACTTTGTTTATATATATATTACATTATATTATATTATATTCATAATGATTAATAAAAATTCAAGAAAATAGGACAATATAAAAAAAAAAATTCTTCAAAACTTCAATTAATTACAATTATTTTAATACATATAATTTTATACAAAATTATTATTTATTTATAAATAATCGTAGTGTACATTCAAACTATTCTAGCTTTCACACAAAACATTACTTTTCAATATACAAGAGAAAACCAATGGCATTTTCCTTCTCTCATACAGTACAGATATTAAGAATTAACTCTGGGATCATATTTACATTTACATTTACATTTATGCATTTGGCAGATGCTTTTATCCAAAGCAATTTACATTGCATTCAAGATATCGTTTTTTTTTTTTATCAGTTATTGCTTTTCCTGGGAATTGAACCCATGACCTTGGCATTGTCCCCTTGCTCTGTTTGAGCAACAGGAAGGCTGTAGCATATACTGTGTGTGATAAATATGAAAGCAAACTGAAACTGCAATTATTCAAATCAACACACTCAGCTTAACTTGACCAGCGAATGGTCTTTAAACAGACCTATTATTAATACAGACTGACCACAGATAGCAGAGTGTTTTACATGAAAGATCAAGTGACTGAAAGAAAACAACCATCATTCAGTGCTTAAATGCCTTGCCCAATTACAAACAGAAGTACCAAAGAAGATAACATCTTAATGTGACGTTGAGTGTTTTGATGCTTATAATATGAAAAATTGCTATTTTAATGCGTCAGTCTGATCAGTATGTGAGCAGATTAAATTGTTTATCTCTCTGTAAGCTATAAATACACACAAAGCATTTAAACTAAAACACAATTTGATGTTAAATGTTAGGTTTTTCGAAGAATATTTCTTTGGACAACAAGGATTACAGTATTTTAAAGGGAATAAAGTCATTCCTAAGGTAAACATTAGTCGTCAGGACACAAAAGACTGTTTCCTGTCTGACTGTATACAACTCTAACAGACTCTGAAGGAGCCAGACAATCTGGAAGCCAAGCCCAGTGGAGTAAAACACAGACTGCTCGGAGCAAATGACTCCTTTTTGAAGCAGGTCACAGTGGTTATACTTTAACTCACAATTCTAGACAAAATGCATTAAAAACATGGTGTTATTAGAATATAAAGTAAAGAAGGTGTGGTTGTGATAGGCTATGGATCACATGGCATTCAAGAAATAAGAATCTCTAGAAAGAATAAAAAAAAGAAACAGAAAATCTGCAATTTAGCTATTAAGTTACAGTATGAAGGACAAGAACAAGTAAATATTTTGAGTCAAGGATCTAAAAAAGAGCAAAAGTAGAAACGAAAGAGCAGGACGATTATGGTCTTACCTGCACCTGAGCTGCTCCTTCTTTTGACAAGCACCTCTGTAAAAAGACACACAAATATGTAAAGAATCAGCTGTTGGTGTGGGTGCTTTTGTGTTAAAGAGCATGCAAGAGATAACATAAGCTTTGCCTATCATATAAGGGAGGAGTCAAGGTGTGCGTGTCTAAGAAAAATATTCAACAGATTAAAGAGGAAATGCTCAACATAACAAAACCATTAGTATGTCAATCGGTCAGGAAATGCTCTTTTTATATTTGTACATTTTATATTTTTTGTACAGAGCTTATTATATAATACATAAACTATGTATAATAATTACATGAAGTAATCTGATTTTAAATAAAACAGCAAGTGACGCCACCCTAATGACAGTGATATGGGAGCTTTGGAGGAACAAAAATGTTCCATGTATTAAATGATATTTCTTACACTTAAATGCATGAGATTACTTCATGGGTGGGGCCATTGTTTGTGACATACCTCTCTTGAGTGCTGGAGAGCATGTTATAGGACTTCCTGTCTGAGGTGACTGTGGGCCTTTAAAAACACTGATGTCATCTGGGACGTTCTGACATGAGTTTAAGACCCCGCTTAGCATGTCAGGAGTGTGAGGATGAGAGGAATTAGGATGAGAGTGAGATGTGTTGGCAATATTGTTACGGATCCCAATGATTGTTTCATAGTCTGCAGTTGATTCGGTTTGCATGGTGTGGTTGCATGAGGAGCAAATGGGAAGTAAATAATTAAATCAGAGAAAGAGAAAGAGAGAGAGAGAGAGAGAAGACATTAGACATTAGACAAGGAAATTGACATTGATAACCCTGTCAATTCACATGTCTGTATATGATGTAAACAGAAACACCTGCATCGTGCTAGTAAGGTAACTAGCCCATATACACTCTTAAAAATAAGCTTCACGATGCCAAAGAAGAACCATTTTGTCTAAATGGTTCTATAAAGAACCTTTAACATCTGAAGAACCTTTCTGTTTCACAAAAGATTCTTTGTGGTGAAAGAAGGTTCTTCAGATTATAAAAAGGTAAGGAAGAGATGATTCTTTAAAGAACCTTTGACTGAATGGTTCTTTGTGGAACCAAAAATGGTTCTTCTACGCTCTTAAAAATAAAGGTGCTTCAAAGGTTCTTCACAGCGATGCCATAGAAGAACCATTTTTGGCTCCACAAAGAACCGTTCAGTCAACCGTTCACCATCTCTTTCTTACCTTTTTATAATCTGAAGAACCTTCTTTCACCACAAAGAACCTTTTGTGAAACAGAAAGGTTCTTCTGATGTTAAAGGTTCTTTATAGAACCATTTAGACAAAACGGTTCTTCTATGGCATCGTGAAGCTTATTTTTAAGAGTGTATGGCCCCATATATATATGTTGAATTTGAGTTCATATTTACCTCTCACACACACTGCTGCGCTGCTGGATGTTTTTCCTGCTGTGTTTTCGGCCACACATGTATAAGCCCCAGCATCCTCTGGGAGACATTCCCTTACTATCAAAGTCACCACTCCTCCCACTAATGAGGATTTTCCAAACAGCACAGGCTCACCTGAAACGGTTGTGGTACAAATGGACAGAAAGAGGGAGACAAAGGAAGAGGAGTGAATTTGTGGCATTAAGAAGAGATGGAATTATCAAAGTTTTAAAAACTTGAAAATAATGATTTTGTTTGTTTGTAATTGAAATGTGCGAGACTCATTTTATTTTAATTTTATTGAACAGTAGCAGGAAGCCGCATATGAAATCATAACAAATGTGCATACAAACACATATTGAGTCATATATCTATAGTTAAAGTACATATTCTTTCTCAGACTCATATGTTTCAAGCAGCAAAATCAATATAAAGAAAAAACTGAACTCACCATTATGAAGCCAGGAAACACTTATTGGCTGTCTCCCTGTGATAGTCCCTTTCAGTGTGATGTCATTTCCTTCATCCACTATACAGTCCTCAAGGGGCTCAGTGAAAAGGGGTGGATCCAGATCCCTATGGCTGTGTCTACTACTCACTAGCTTGACAGAAGAAAGCAGAATGAGATTAGTCCTATATATTTATTATACTACAGTGAAGTATGGTTTTTGAATTTCGAATCACAGTAGGAGGCAACAAAGTGCTGTATTTATGAATGAGTCAATAAATTATTCTTTAAGCTGATTCCTTCCAACACACTCATTCTTTGAGGAATGAAATGATTCTATGAATAAATCATTGAATTGTTTACTCAACCAAACTGTTCAAAACACCGATTCATCATCATCATCATTCATAATTTATTATCTCCATAAGGAGAAATTTGTGAAATTTACACAATTACAAGACAAAAAAAAAATAAGTTGTTAAAATTAAGTGAGGAATGCCAGTGCTATTTGTTGCTTGGAGACTCTGTTGGTAGATTTTTTCATTGGGGGAGCAAAAATATACAAAATGCTTGGCAATACTTTGTCTAAAATGTAAGTTTCTCAATATTACTTGTTTATTGAACTCTTGCATAAAAGTAGCATCACACATACAAGTGCTGTTGCAGTCCCGAGGGTGATATTGCTTAAATATAATACAAGTCAATACACTTGTTCTTCTCTGCTGTGTTCTGTTCCAGCTGCACATTGTTGTCAGCATGTTTTATGCATTACTAATAATCATGTTATTATGTTAAACAATTGTAAAAGGAATAAGATAATGTTTACTAGGTATTTATTTAGTAAATTAATTAAAAACCTTCATATATGGGCATGGTTTTAATACCTTTTAAGTCTTATGATGATGGTGATGATGATGATTATTGTTTTTCCAATAGCAAATAATATTTATATGGACTTGTGAATCATAGACTTGTGTAGTGTTTAACAATAAGTTCACACAGGAAGAAACATGGCTCGTGTAAATGAAGAGAGCAGCTGAAGAGATGTGTTTGTAAATAGCTGCTGTTTCAGCATCCTCGCTATATCACACCTTCTGTCTGAAACTCCAGAAACACCATGTAAAAATGACAAAAAGCAATACAAATTATAATGACAAAATTAAACAAAGCAATTATAATATCAAAAGTACAACATAACTAACAAAGTTAATTGTGACTCAAAAGAGCGGATTTAAATCAGACAACATGGCTTGAGCTCAGGGCCAGCCCAAGCCTTTATGGGGCCCAAAGCAGAATATTATTTGGGGGCCCCTCGGTGCCACCAATATGGTTATTGTCAAAGCTTGATTATTCACACACTATAAATCTAACACACCCATTATCAGTTTTGTTTGTTGTAGCTGTGTTGCTTACATCATACCACTGTCTGCCTGCATGTTTTTACCCTTCTGTGATTTTTAATTGTAACAGTTGCAAACTTACAAGAGTGGTCAGGTGTTGATTTGCACTGTAACATTCAAAGTCTTAAAGTATACTTAATGTGGTGTGCTGAAATGTAGCTAAATAAACCAGCAGACAGTGCATTTACAGAACAGAATGTTATTTTAACAAATATATTAATCGAAGTTGTACTTTTATTACAAGTCATACTTTTTTATAATAAATATTAAACTCAGCAGAGAGCATCTGTACAAATAAAACAACAACTCTTAGTCTATATCTAGCTAATTGAGACATAATGATATTGGAATATAGCAAAGACCCAAAATGTAGGCTAAGGTAAATAATGTTACGCTGTTATCAGTTTATGAAACAGAAGCTTATTTTTATTACAAAAATATATACCCAGGAAAGTTATTTTTATGCAGAAGACAAAAACTTTAATCTGAAACAAAGTAAAATGTTATATTATAATAGATGTCTGATTTTTTGATGTTCAAACATGAACTTCCCTAAAACAAAAAGATGCCCTACCTAGGCAATAGGCTACCAATTAACTGGGGGGTTGGTGGGGGGTGTCTGATCTGATCAGGGGTGCATTTCCCAAAAGCAATGGTTGCAAGTTCTGTCTTTACCAACAGACCGTGGTGTAATATTCAGTTCCTGTGAAAAACTGTTCCAGTGGGTGGAGTTTACGTGAATAGTCATTAGTTCTCCTGTTGTGGGCGTGTCCTTGAAACAACGCGCAAACGAATGGAACTGAAAATATTAGTGCATGCTCCTCAAATCGCTACGTGTTTAATGGATTATTTGGAAAAGGTAATGAAGTATCAATGTTCAGCATTAAAGCATTAACTGCAACAGTGTCAAAACAATGTGTTTGTGTAATAATATGATAAATCGTCTATAAGCTGTTTTGCCTGATTGATTACAGGAACACAGCAAAACAAACAATAAGTGAATAACTTATGCTAACCTAGGCTAATATAGTTTTTTGTTGTTGTTGTTGTTTTTCTTTGTTCTTTTTATGTGTAACTTTTATATATTTCCATTTGTGGGGCTATAATTAATTTTTGTATTTTTTTGAATACCCTATCTAGCTGTCATTGGTGACTAGTACTGCAGTGTGTATACAACAATGCCTGAAACTAACATCTACAAATGTATCTGTGGCCTAATAAAATGTATATAAGCTAGTCTGGTGTGAGTATCCTGTATCATTCATAAACCTTTGTTTGTATATAGCCAGTGTTGCTGTTACCTACATAAGCTACATGCCTACTGAGATTTTTTTCTTGTAGTTAAAATGTTAATATTGTAATCATTATAATTTGTAATTGATTATATATTACAGTGCATAAACCTTAAATCATTATTCTGATGGCACAGACTTCTTGACTGTGAAGTCAACCCTAACCCTAAAAAGTCTAACCCTAACCCTAACCCTAACCCACAAATTAAATGTATAAAAGCTAAACACGTCAAAAAGAACAAAAAAAACTATATTAGCCTAGGTTAGCATAAGTTATTCACTTATTGTTTGTTTTGCTGTGTTCCTAATCAATCAGGCAAAACATCTTATAGACGATTTATCATATTATTACACAAACACATTGTTTTGACACTGTTGCAGTTAATGCTTTAATGCTGAACATTGATACTTCATTACCTTTTCCAAATAATCCATTAAACACGTAGCGATTTGAGGAGCATGCACTAATATTTTCAGTTCCAGTTCATTTTCACAGGAACTGAATATTACACAACACTGGTCTGTTTTTTGGCTGCAAGGGCCTGTGTTGTCATGCCTCTGGGTGGGAACTATACTGTTCAACTACAACTGAACTATTAAAAACATTTAATCTACCTGAGGGAAGACATCTTTCATTGTAAGTTAATGCTGTTAAATAGAGAGGGGGAAAATGCATTACAAATAAATAAATAAAATACTTCTAGCGTAGGCTATTCTTAAACTTGGACCTCCTCATTGAAGTACAAATCCAAGCACCAGAAGCGGCCCACACTCTCTAAGTTTTCTTTAATTGAAAAAATATGCATTTTCATTCCTTCAAAGGCTATATGCAATAATATTTTAGTTCAAAACTTTAAGTGCCATTGTTTAAAAAAAAATGCTTGATTGACTGACATTTCATAGACCTTCAGTTGTTACGCTTTAAATTTCATGCCATTTGTAATTTCACAGTATTTTCACCTCCTAAATTCCACTGTGAAGTCACAATTCTATAATGGTACAATTTACTCAGGCCGATGACATTTTTTGTATGACATAAAAATTATTTTTAGAATAATTGTACATAAATAGGTTAAGCAAAACAATTGTGATTATTTCTGAGATCTTTTTAACTGCAGGCAGACTAGGCCTACATTATGGTACAGTACACATTTGGAACGTCCCTTATTCTTTCCCTTATTTATTTTCTTAAAGAATAAACACTTATTTTCTTCAAGAATACAAGAATAAACACTATTTTCCTAAAGAATAAGACAAAGAATCCCAATTGTCCCTTATTTTCCATTTCTGAAGTTAATTGGCAATGATGACGTAATTATCTTTCGACTCCCCTGACAGCGGCACCTTGCTCAAAAAAAAAAAAAAGTAATTGTTGGAGATATCATGCAAGCAAAAATAATGGATCAAAAATGTATAATAGAAAGCACAAAGGTGGCACTGAAAAGGCCAGTAAACAAAAAAAACAAAGTGGGCATGAAACTCCAGGGCTGAAAATGAGTCCCACTCCGGCCCTGGTTACCAATATAGTTCAAAGGAAATAATGACCATAGTTAGCTAACGACAGTGTTGGGCTAGTTACTCAAAGAATGTAATATATTACTCATTACTAGTTACTCCTTTCAAAAGTAATATTGTTACATTACTTATTACTTTCTGGCAACAGTAATTAGTTACACTACTAGTTACATTACTTTCTCTTCACGCCCCACAGAAGTTGTAGCTGTGTATCTTCCACATAAAATTCTTCTAGAATGTTACTAATAACATATTTCTGCCTCATCATTTGACCAAAATCCACATTGGATCACAGTCAGAAGTTATTACAAATACTCAATAGTGATTGATAGTGACATTCAAGCAGAAGTGTTGTATTAATCTCATTAATTGTCATGTGTATCTTGAAGCTAATTGTAATTTATCCGTTTCCCATACAATTATATTTCATTATGTATTTTATCAAATCACATAAGTTTGTAAGAAACTTTTTAATTTTCCAAAAAGATTTTTAATTATAGTAATATAATGTACCACATGCTGATCAGAGGGATGTGGGTGGGATGTAACGCCAGAGTAAAGTAATACACAACATTGTTCAGATCATCTTTTTTCCTGACAAAATCAATATAATGCAATATTTATATCTGCTGAATGTAAGCTTTTCCATATTTCAAGCTTGCCTGCTGCACTGGGGACATCACATGTATGTGCGAGTCATGAAAATTATGAAAATAAATCTAGGAATTATTTGATTGTTGGATTTTAAATCAGCGGGGTTGAGGCATCAAAAGTAACTAAGCTGTTTTATGGATGGTAACTGTAATATTATTACTGAAATCTTATTAGTAAATAGTTACACTACTAGTTACTGCAAAAAGTAATTTTATTACAGTAACTAAGTTACAGTAACTAGTTACTGCTCAACACTGGCTAACAATGCTTTTGAGAAACGCACCCCTGATTTGTGCCACAAAACCCCCGTGTTGAAATTGCCCCCCCTCCACCCCGAAAACGCAATCGATTTTAACCCTTTGACGCACCACGCTTTGACTGGCGCTGAGCCAGAGAAAGACGAGCTCAGAAAAAAAAGGAAAGATGCGCTGATGCTTTTCATATTTCATAACTGTTCAGTGTTTTCAACTGAATAAAGTTTATTTTAGGTTTCAGACATTTAAATACACTTCAATTAAGTAAAAAAGACATTTAGTTTGTTAAATAGGCTACACGCTGATTTCTATGGAAAGCGGCAATAATAATACTTTCAATGAGCCTAATGGAAGACGTGTTTTATTCCCATCAAATACACATTGTGTAGGTCACTATAAAGTTTACTCTGTTTTTCTCCCAGCTAACTGGCCACTTACTTTCATGTATTTCAGGAGAAATAGGTGAATTTACGTGATGTTAATCCGAGAGATCCACACGGCGGTGTCCAGCGCATATTATCAACATTATTGTGCCTGCATGACACGTCGCTATGGAGATAATAAAATATGTATAGATTAATTATTTAATATTGCGCTTTCGTATAATTACCACTGTCCATTGACATAAAATATCACAGATTAAAATAAAATAAAATAGACTGTAATTTCATGAGCCACGGTGTTCCTGTGGCTCAGTGGTAGAGCATTGCGTTAGCAGCGCAAAAGGTCATGGGTTCAATTCCCAGGGAACACATACTGATAAAAAAAAATGTATAGCCTGAATGCACTGTAAGTCGCTTTGGATAAAAGTGTCTGCTAAATGCATAAATGTAAATGGTGGCCACGGGGCCCTAAGCAGCTGCTTAGTTCGCTTATGCCTTGGGCCGGCTCTGCTTGAGCTAAACTGTGATCTCATCTGACACTCCTCCAACAAACCTGTTTCTGTTTAAAATACTGCAAGTTACCTTTCATTCAGGGCTGTGGGCGGAGCCTTGTATAATATAATTAACCTCCCATAAGCATTTGTGTTTAGTAACTTTAAAATGTGACAGGCCCCTTTTGTATTTTGTATTTGTGATGCTGTCTCATATACACATAATCGATGTGGTCTTCTTAATCTCATTCAGCTAAGGGGCGTATGACATGTCATTTCAGGTCAAGGAACAAGTCATTCTAGTCCTCTTTGCTGTATTAACATGGGACCAAACACTTTTGTTCTCACTGACCTGGTATATCACATGATCTGCTGTCTTTTGCTATGGCCTAATGGAACCATGCAATCCTTGTTTGTTCATGCAAACAAGGATTTTTTTTTTTTTTTTTTTTTTACTGGCTGTTCTGGCAACTCACTGCATCGTAAAAATAAAATGGTGACTCCAGTTCTATATGAAGAACAAACTGAAATGTTGTAAGTTTCATTCTTTGTACTTCAGCTGTCTTGTGTCAGGTGATAAGATCTAAGAAATGAAAGGAAGGAACTGCAGTGTTGTAACTGTGCAGTTAGAGTAGAGCACTAGCATCAAACATACATGTCCCACACAAAACAAAACAAAAGCTTGCTGTTCAAATTAGAAAGGAAGGAATTTCCTGCCAATAGTGACCTCTTGCCTGGTCAGTAATATGCATCCTGAGACAGATAAGATACAGTGGGGTTCCAAAGTCTGAGACCACAAAGAAATGTGACCCCCCCCCCCCCCCCATTTAAACCTGGAAAAATGAAGAAATGAAGAAGAAATTAAAATGCTTTTTTAGATAACCTAAGTGTGCTTCATGTTGCAACATCTATACTACCTGTTTTTATGTTTTTCAAAAATGTTTAATCTAATTAAAAAAAACTATTATTCCCCCCAACAACTGTTGAACTTTTTTGTTTTTAATTAATATACATTTATTGAAACTTCTGCAGTCATAATAATTGTGGTTAATGAATTCCCCATTTCTGTTGATACAAAAACTTGAGATCAAAGTGGTTTTGTCATATTTACAGCAGAACATTCCAGAAAAAATATTATAGTTTATATGAAAGGCTTTTGGATATTGCTTTGCACAATTGCACAATCAAATGAAAAAGGATGAGAATCCCTGGATTAGATCAAGTACAAATAGATCCTTGAGGTATCATAAAATAAAAATAGAAGCATTTTTGGACCCTAAAATATCAGATATCAGTCTGATAAAAAACAAATCCATTCAGGCATATCGTAAACCAAACAAACCATAGGGAAGTCAAACATAAGAATGTTCAGGATTTCCCCGTCTAAATCTGGCTGAATGCAGTTGTACAGTGAACTCCTCCATCACTTGATTATTATCCAAATGCAGTGAAAGTGAAAACAAAGTGCCTGTCATTCTCTGATGTCTGCTGCATGAACACTGATTATTAACCATGACAAGTCTTGAGAGGGCTTGTTTTAAGAACAATGCTTCCTGAAGAGATCACGTATTTAACCGCAAGTACAGACCATGTTAACCTCTGTAAGTTTTTACAGACAAGAATCCAAGCAGCTTGCATATACAAACACAAATAGACTCTCTCGAGTATGCAAATACTGACAGACACACTCACAAACACCTGTGTAGCTGCAAGAAATGTCCAGACTTGCCTGTATTGGATGTCTCTCCAGGCTTCTTCACGGCTGTGGTGATTGTAGGGATGTGTGCGGGTTGGGACACTTGTCCGTTGGCCCCCTTTGACTGGGAGCTTGACAGCTGTATCCTGAAAGTGGACACATAACGTGTCTTCCCATCAGCAATACTCATTTCTCCTATCAGTACATACCAGTTTCATAAAATCCAAGTCATTTCCCAGCTTTCTTATCAGGTGGCTTGTATTTTCCTGTGTCTCTGAGTCTCTGCTATGCACACATGTCCTCTGTCCTGAGCTGTTCTGTGCATCTCGTTAGTTTCTGGCTCCTCCCCGTGACTGAAGCCTCATTCAATCGCTCTGCAGAACACTGTCCTCTTGCTGGGTTCAACTCAGCGCCTTGTCACAAACCCCACCCGCAACTATCACAACATTTCACCGTATATCTTTAACACAATTTATTTTCACACATACTGTGACTGTGGTAAAAGAGAAAGAGAAGTGGTGATAAGAGACAGCGAGTGTATGTTATATTTACTAGTGATTCTGAAAAGTAAACTATTGTGTGTCATGTGATGTTTATTTGAATGTTTGTGTGAAAAGGGAGACAAATATACACAAGTAACAGATTAGAAACTGAATCAAAGGTCAGGTATTCCCCATTCCTTTTCCCTCTGTAATTGCTGTCATGTTATCAGTTGCACTTTGGTTGTCTGTTTGTTTCCAATAAAATAAAAAAAGAGTCTCACTGGACTTACTGAGCCCGCAAGTATAAGTACATTTCAAGATAAAAACGGTTCAAAAGTTTGGGGTCAAAATGTTTTTGGCAGACGTCTCTTATGCTCAACAAGGTTGCATTGATTTGATTAAAAATGCCGTAAAAATAGTACCATTGTAAAATATTATTACACTTTCATATGATTGTTTTCTATTTTGATATATTTTCAAATGTAATTTATTCCTGTGATCACAATGCTGAATTTTCAGCAGCCATTACTCTAGTCTTCAGTGTTCTTCAGAAATCATTCTATGCTGATTTGCTGCTCAAGAAACACTTCATATTATCGATGTTAAAAAGTTGTGCTGCTTAATATTTTTGAAGAAACCATGACACATTTTTTTAAAAGAAAGTTCAAAAGAACTTAATTTATTTGAAATAAAAATCCTTTGGAATTGTTAATGTCTTTACTGTCACTTGTTCAAATTAATTTCTTTAAAAAAAAATTGTACTGACCCTTAACTTTTGAACAGTACTGTGGTTATTTGACCTCACTCAAGGCCGCCGTCTGTGGCGAAGTCGAGCCCGCCGCCGTCCGCGGCTCACTTAAGTCCGCCGGCCTTTCTGCTGTCAAGCCCGCCGGCTCCAACCTTAGAGCTCCTGGATACGGCGCTACCCCTGGAGTTCTCGGCGCCTCTCCTTACCCCAGAGCCCGCTCCTCCAGAGCGCCCCCCTGACTTCTTAGATTTCCCCAGGAAAATTTTTTGGGGGGCCATGTGCCTGTGGCCAAGCCGGCTAGGGCCACGGCTGATCTGCCATGGCCGCCGGAGTCTATTAATCATCTCGTTTGCTCCTTAGTTTGTCTGTCTTTATAAGTCCTCAGTTCTCCCTCTTGTCTTTGTCTCGGTTTAATGTTATTTTATGGAAATTCGTGTGTTGATGTTTATTAAAATAATTTTTACGTTTACTCTCCTGTCGTGCACCATTACTACAACCACGTCCCGTGACACTCATAGGCTACATATGCAACATGAACCAGTCAGCTTGTGCCAAGTAGTTTAACGCTGAGAATATCATCAGTTTGTGTTAACGACCCATCAGCCTGTGCCATCTAGAGTTTCATGACAGAACTTAGCATTTGTATCAGGAATGGCATGGAAATGCAAGATCATTCTAACAAACACTGCAGTGGTTACTGGGTTATATTGAGTCAGTGTGAAAATGACAGTTATGTTTCCAAACAGGCAACTTAAGACAGTTTGAAGTATTGGCGATGTTGGGTCGATGTGAACCAGCCATTAAGACAGAGAATCAAAAGATCCTAAGGAGTAACTTGAGTAATACAGCATTTGAACTGTATGCACACCAAATATTTTTAAGGAGTGTAATGAACAAAAATCAGTGTGAAATTCAGATAGGTTAACTGAACAAAACTCCCGTTCTCATCTTTGTGTGTGTGTGTGTGCAGTGGTGTGTGTGATGAGGAGCTGTTTGCTTTGGACATGCCAGTCCACAGAGAAACCCAAACATCCCACTAAAGACCTTGAACGTGTGAACAGACTCAGACTCATTTGGAATCAATAATGCAGAATAACAGTTTAACTGTATGTGTAACTGAGACTAAAAATAAATGTTTGCTAAAATTACAGTAAAATTACTGAAATATTTGCTTGCCAGGAGCTAGAGGAAGTCCCACGGCTTTTTTCTTTTTTGGTAGTGAGTGAAGTGATCCGTTAACTGTCTCAGGAGGCAGTGCACAATCAAGCCATCAAAGGTCTGTTAATGTTCTTATGGCTGGAATGTAGACCGGAAGATCCTGGAAAACAATCCATGAATAACTGGAAACAAAAAACAAAGCATCTGACAAATAAATATTTGACTCAAGGATTTCCTTTACATTTCCAAAATGTAGTTAAGTGACAGCTTTGCCTCAAAAGTAAATGGATGAACAAGTACATTTACTATTAAATAATAATAATCATAATAATAATGATTATTATTATTTATAATTCTACTACTACTAACAATAATAATAATCTCAACATTAAAAAAAGAAAGCATGGAAACAATGTTAGTGCTTGTAGACATAATTTATTATTGGACCAAAAATAACTATTGAACTGAGTGTTTTGTGAAATAAATATTAAATATGTACTATAAAGATAGTGGGCTTCAGTAGTTGCCATAAACAAATGACATAACATTGTAAAAACCTTGAAATATTGCTACTGTTTTCCTGAATTGAAAAAAGACTGAGATTTTTGCACACTCTAGTGGAGAGAATGAGGAATGAAGTGTGAACAATGTCTACAGTGTGTGCACTGACAGTATTTTTTATTTTTTCAAAGACCTGTGACCTGAATGACCTGAATGAAAGTTGAAGTAACTCTGATGTGGTTCTTCAGTTATCTGACACACAGCTGTGGGCTCCCATATTGTCATGAACATCATTGTCTCTCCCGTAGCTTTTATTGACTTTTCAGGTGTATATGTGCTGAAAACCGGCTCCTGCTTGGATAGGTAGGTATAGCCAGTGTATATAAATAAGGATGAATAAAACAAATCTGTCAGAATCCGTCCATGACTGAACAACAAAACACTTTTGATGATTAATGACTCTGAAGGCCATATAAAAATGGTGACGTGACATGCAGTCGTTATATTGAAGCAGAGAACTAGTCAGTGATTTATTGTTGTTTATTTCATTTGTGCATTTAGTTGTATTTTCATATGTTTCCTCAGAGTCTGGCTAAAATACAAAGCGCTGTAATTCTCCACAGCTGTCGGCATGTGCTGAAAATGCTCCTATTGAAGTTTCTCTTATTCTCTCAAAGTTTCAACACTTCAGTGACATATTCAACACAAAGCAACGTTGTATATTTACTTGTATGGTTTCCTGTGGTATATGGAATCCAGTACACAAATATTTCCTGTTTGATCATTTTGATGTTGCTTTGATTTTCTTTAGATGGGTGGTTAAAACATGAAACACTTCTGGGAAATTGACATGAGCTGATAAACTCCATGACTGTTTCAAACAGCATTTATTTAAACAGCATGATATATATAATATTTTAAAGAAAAATATAGAAGATTTGTATTCTTGAAAAATATTTTTTCCATACTGCGAGACCATCAAACTAATCAAGGAAAAACTTATTTCAGTATAATTCTGTTTTGTTTTTTAATCTGATTAATAGCACATGATGAATATGAAAGGTTTGCAGTCTTATTTTAGTAATATTTATAGTTTTATTAATATTTTTCAGTTTTCATTTACATTTTGTTAAGGAATGTATTAATGTGCTTTTGTCGTTTATTGTTATTTTTTTACATTATCTTTTAGGTTTAATGTATTTTTATTTCAGTTTAATTTTTTTTATTTACAATTATTAATTTAGTTGCCAAGGCAAAATTTATAATTTCATTAAATTATCATTAAGCCTTTCATCTTATGTTTATATTTTAGTTTATATTTAAAATTTTATTTCAGGTTTATTTAATTTAACTTTTTTTTATATATAGTTTTGTTTGAAGTTTGAGTTAAAGATAATAGCCAGTTTTGGGTATGGTGCCTCTTTGGATTTAAAGAGACTTCAGAAAGTGATAGAGATAATAACAGTGGCCAGCAGATGCCAGTGTTTCTATGTTAACTCTACTGTAAGTACAGTAAGCGGGACCTTCATATCATTTTACATGTTTGCTACAGTTGTTTCATGGATGTCTTCAGGCGGTTACATGGATTCCCCCCCCCCCCCCCGTGCTCACTTCCTGTTACACAAACTAGCTTTTTCTTTATATTTCTCCCTCTTCTACTTGTAACTTCTTGTCTTTGAGTTCACACTTTTCCTATAACTAAAGCATGAGCTCTGATTTAATCAAGCAGTCTGACTGAACTAGTTTTCAGAGATCTGAGAGTAGAGACTCATACTGTAATGCTGTGTGTGCGAGACTAACTCTTACCTCCAATCTGGGGCCTCTCTCTGGGCAGGTCCCAGATGGAAGTGATTACTCTGGGAGGGAGAAATTACAGAGCAAATGTACAACCCTTCAACTTTACACACACACATTCACACAGACATACAGACGACAAAGGCAAAAACTGCAAAACTCCCCCTCACTCTCTCTTTCTCGGAGTCGAACTCGCACACGGCTCTCGCTGCCGTCATTTTGCCTCCAGCGGTACATTTCCGCTCGGCTCTCTGTCGGGACAACGCAACTATACGCTAGCCACCTTGTCTCTCCTCCTCTCCTCAGTGAGTGTGTGTGGGTGGAAATGGGATTGTAAATTCCTAAGGATGAGCCATTTTAAAGGCCTCTATTAAAGCCTTGACGCAAAGCGACTCACCTGTCAGGAGCCAGAGCTGTAACTCATTACCTGAGGAGAGGGAGATAGGATTCACATTACAACTCCACCCCGAGCCCAAACCTCCGCCCCGGGTCAGGTCACGCCAGGCTACAGGCCGCATATCCACAGTCACGTCACGAAGAAGAGTTTCATACAAATACAGGCACTTCACACCAAACTGCCATCCAGCTTTCACAGCTAACTGTTTGTGCAAAAGAGCATGATTACCGCAACTTGACCAATGAAACAACAAACATTTCTAGAGGCACCATCCAGAAAACTGTATTTGTGCATGTAAGCTTTGTATGCTAACATTTAAAGCTATTTTAAATTCTCTATTTTTGAAGTGATAGTTCATCCATATGAAAATTGTCATCATTTACTCATCCTCATCCCAAACCTGTAGGACTTTCTTTCTTTTGCAGAACACAAAAGAAGATTATTTAATGAATGTTTTGACTGTTTTTGTCTTTGCAAAACCATATTGGCCCTATTGACTATCATTGTATGGACAAAAAGAACAATGAGACATTTATAATGATAACCTCTTTTGTGAGTTGCAGAAGAAAGAAGTCATGCAGGTTTGGAATAACATGAGGGTGAGTGTATGATGACAGAATGGTCATTTTTGGATGGACTATGCCTTTAACAAGTTAAATAAAGGTATTTCTGTCTTTCATATCTATTTCTAGATTAATGCATTGTGCAAAACCCACTTAAAATTAACCACTTAAAATGTTTGTCAAAAAAAGTCAACCACGTTTTTTTCATTACTTTAACTCATCAAAATAATTTAATCAATTTACACCTTTTTTAAAACATGAGATTCAAAATTGCTTTTTAATTGAACTAAAGTTGAAATTACTTGTATAGCAAATTTGATTATACTTAAAAAAATAAGGCATCAACTGAACTTAAGTTTTTGAGTTGAAATGGGTGATTTTTTTTAGTGTAGATGTTCAGTGATATACTTGGGTTATGAAGTTGACATGGGATGCAAAAATAAATACAGTCATGCAATTATTGTAACCAACGGTCATTTCTACACATTTGGCATCCGACACTGAATCATCCACTGTAATCTCTCAATCTCCGTTCCGGTCCATCTCAATTTGTTGCCAGTCCCAATCTTTAGCTCTCAAACATGCAAGCTCACACAGAAGGCCATCATTATCCTCTCTGGGTGTCCTGCTCTGTAAATAGCCATCACACACAGGCACACAGTCATAACACAGCTGTCGTCACTTTTCTGAACAGCAGCTGGTAGCAGAAGTTGTTGTTGCCACACACACACACACACACACACACACACACACACAGACTCTTCAATTCTTCCCTTTGGCAAGTCCACCCACAGACTCAGGCTTACTTTAAGAAAAAGATAAATATGTATGCATAGACGCAAGCTAGCACACATGCACTAGACACATACAGGTATACTTTCTAGAATTTTTCAAAACTGGAAATATTTCTACTGCATTTAATGTATCATTGAAATTCGTATTTAGAAGTACGCTAATATGATATATTATAATATATTAAATTATATTTTTTTTGTGGAAACGGTGATGTATTTTTGAGGATTCTTTGATGATAGTTCAAATAACAGCATTAATTTGAAAAAAATATATTTTTGAAACAATATAATTATATTTACTGTCACTTTTAATCAGTTTCATGCATCATTAATGTAAAAAAGTATTAACTTCTTTTAATGTTTTTCTTATATTTTTTTTCTTAGGACTTTCCCCACAAAAGAAGACATGTGGTCACACACTTAAATACTGAACAGTGATATCATTTTCTCTGTGTCACAGACACCTCAACAAATCCATTTCTGCACAGGAAGTAATTCTCACAGAGGAAGGTGGAAACAGGAAAACAAGCTTCTTCCTGTTTGTGGAAAGATGGAGGGATGCTGATAGAAGGTCAGTAAAGTGGTCAGTGGCTGGGAAACAATACTGTACGTCCACCACATGCCTTCATACACTGACATATTTAAAGAAATAAAGATTATTGAACAGACAACATAGTTTTTCAAAATGTCTTGTAAAATCTAAACTTCCTATGTGTCCGTGTGTGTGTGTCCGTGTGTGTGTGTCTGTGTGTGTGTGTCCGTGTGTGTGTGTCCATGTGTCCGTGTGTCCGTGTGTGTGTGTCCGTGTGTGTGTGTGTGTGTGTGTGTGTGTGTGTGTGTGTGTGTGTGTCCGTGTCCGTGTGTGTGTGTGTGTGTGTGTGTGTGTGATATAATCAGTATGTGATCTGACGGTTAGCATTCCTCTGCCCACTATTTAGCTTGTCCCTTCATGTCCCAGTGGAGGAGATAAAGGCTATTTAATTCAACAAGCATAAAAAAGAGTGAACACACACACACACACACACACACACACACACACACACACACACACACACACACACACACACACACACATCAGAAGATCTAAACCCAACATAGTTTTTTCTCTCTATTAAGCTGATAAATGTTAGTTTTGTCTAGTTTCTCCTTTGTTATGTCTGCGTGCATCATAGCATAACATGTTTTAAAACATCTGCATTGTCAAACCTGTTAGAGTGAAGAAGTTCTGAGAAATGCTGTGATTGCATGTGTCTCTTACAGAAGCTGTGAGTGAAGACAGTGGAAGTCTGGGAAGAGTGAAGATCAGTATTAACACTAAGCTAAAGCTTCTACTTTGGCAAACCATCAACATTTGTAACACATGCCAACAGCATGGAGCCAATCCACTCACTATTCCTCCACTTCTGTTACAACAGGAAGAACTAAAGAACACAAATCATATATCACTACGATGAGATTTTAACTTTGAAGTATTTTTTGCTTTGATGTCATTTATATGCTAGAATACTCCTAAAGTTTTAAATACGCCTATAAAATTTGAAGTAGTATTTTTTTTAAAGTTAACCAACTGGTAAAGTTAAAAATAAAGTTTGGTAACACATTAAAATAAGACAGTTGTTAACTTTAACATGAACTAATAATGAAAAATACATGAAAGCATTTATTATTTTTAGTCAATGTAAATTTCAACATTTATTAATACATTGCTTAAATAAAAAGTTGTATTTGTTAATGTTATTTAATGGACCTGAGCGAACATGAACTAACATTAAAAATACTTATAAAGTTAATGACATTTTCATCATTTATTAATCCATTATTAATTTAAAGTTGTATCTGTTAATATTTAATGGACTCGAGCTAACATGAAGAATGAAAAGTGAAAGTGTTGATCGGCTGCTGTTTTCATTAATGGCCTGAAGGCTAAAGGCTATATGTTCTGTTCAACAGTCTTTTGTTCTCCACATAATTTTGCTTCTTGTTTATCCTGGACAAAATATATAGTGGGAAAAGAGCTCATTCCAGTATTGCTGAATATTCCACATTATCATCTCAACCGATCGCACAAACACATCATGGAAAGCGCAATTTACCCTCCACTCCAGCAGCCATATCCAACTTTTTATTACTCCATTGTTTCGTTGTTGCATTTATGCCTTCCTCCACCTCCTCCTTTGGTAGGAAAGGCAAACAGGGATTGTCATCAACTTGAACCATACTCAAAAATCAAGCCCCTAGGCAAGTCAGCCATCTCACGCGCGCGCACGCACACACACACCACACACACACGCACACGCACACGCACACACACAGAGACACAGAGGATATAAGCTGTCACTGAGCCAGCCATATTCATAGAGTGCAGTCAGAGCAATGCTCTATACTTGGCCACTGGCTCACTGCATTCCCTACTTTCATCTGAGCAAGAGAGAGGGAGAGAGAGAATTGGGAGTGTATTGCAATTTGAAGGAAGCACAGAAAGCCATATTATAATAATAATACAATCAAAAAGACACACATTATTTTCTATCCACACCAACACATTACCATTTATATCATCTGTGTCCAGTGTCATAAGACACACTTATATCACCTGTAACTAATCTGGTACATCTGCTCTTTCTAACCTACATCTCTCTCGTCTCCCCTGAGGGATCAAGGCATCTGCCACAAGAAGAATGAAAGTGATGACAGACAGCAGGAGTATCTTTAGAGAGACATGAATACCTTCTGCACAGATTTGAAAACACGGCTGAGCTGTCAACAGTATAACAACTATCTCTGAGATTTTCTGAGAAGTCAGCAAAAAAAGTATGATTTAGAGGAGGCTAAAAGTTTTATTGAGGTGAGTTTTCAGCATTGCATGTTCTTACCAGTGGTGGAGGTAACGAATTACAACTACTCACGTTACTGTAATTAAGTAGTTTTTTCGGGTACTTGTACTTTTTTGAGTATATTTTTAAAGCTGAACTTTTACTTGTACTTAAGTACAAATTAAACAAAATAATCTACTTCGTTACTTTTAAATCATAGTTCGTTACTGAGTACGCCCACAATTTGAATTGATATTCAAACCTTTGACGAAACTTCAGTAGCCAATAAAGATATCCGATCGTCAACGGACCAATAAAAGCCCTGATATCTGAACCGGGAAAAGCCGTCTAGCTCTCTCTTCTCCGACAGTGAGTTTGAGACGCACCCGCCTCCTGTTAGTTACAGAGTCTGAATATCTGCGTGGGATTGCAGGTATTCCGCACAATTCTAATCATTACCACGCAAATGTGGCGAGCGCTTTATTGTAAAATGAGAACACAGTCATGTAATCGCAGTACACTGGATGCAAGTTAACTTATATCTAACTAACTTATACAAATGAACTGCCTGTCCTCTCACTCCAATATTGCTTCAATTTGCTTGTGCGCACTCAGACTGCGTGCAATCGCGATCTCTCCATGCTTTTAAAGTAGAAATTATGTATCTTTGCTCCTGGATTAAACTTTGTCAAAAGTTATCATCCATTCAGAATAGATCCATGCCTGACCGATGAAAATGCTACTGGAAATTTTATTGGCTGTAATTGAAATGCACCAGAAAGTCTTTCAAGAATCTTTACAATGTAAGTTTATGCTAGAAATGTTTTGGAATGAGATATTTGTATGATTTGTACATATACTGTAAATATCGTAGTCTGTCTAACTGCATTACTACATTGTACAGACATTACAGGTCAAAGCCATCTGATGTTCCATTTATCTAAATAAATAACATATA
The DNA here is from genome assembly GCA_027422415.1 of Schizothorax lantsangensis. Taxonomy (NCBI): domain Eukaryota; kingdom Metazoa; phylum Chordata; class Actinopteri; order Cypriniformes; family Cyprinidae; genus Schizothorax; species Schizothorax lantsangensis. The sequence continues at coordinate 25,164,699 of CM049840.1, forward strand.
TGGCTCTTAAAAATTCAGTGTTGTCATATTTCGAATACCTCAACTGAATTGAGGTAATTTGTTTTATAATTTTATTACTGACTGTGTACTTGTCTTTTTTTTGTAAATTCAATTCAGTTTGAAATCAAATTTAAAATCAAGCTTCCTTGTGCTGTAAGCTTTTGCAACAAAGTTACCCTATTTTAAAGACACAAATACACAGAATCTGAGCAAATGTTTAAGATTGAGATTTTTGTAATGATAATTGATAAATGTTTATATGTATGTAAATAAAAAACCTATATTAAAATCTGTTCATCATATATAGCAAACGTGTCTTTTTTAGAAGACTTGGATTAAACCATATTTCAAAGCTTGAAATAATGATTGCCTTGAAAAAATTTATGGACAAAATTTTTTTAGATATTAGCCTAAAATATCTATATGGCAGTATACAGTATGCGGTAGTTTTTCCAATGGTATTGAAAATGATTAAAGTCAACATGAAATCAAAAATTACCCTACTTACATTTTTAGTGCACATTACTAGTCTTGTGGTGAACAATTAAACCGTGCAAGTCAATACACAGAGAAAAAAATATATATTTGTCTGCCGTAGTAATCTTTATTCAAAATCTGAAAATTTACTTCCGCTCTGGAATGGCGTTCTCACTCTGACATCAGTTTGAAGGCTTGGGGAGAATCCTCTTATGTCATGACGTAAGGACTTCTGTTTCCGGGCCCATGCCTCTACTCATTTCACTTGAGAATACTATCTCAACAGCCATTTATGAGCACTATTTAATTAATATTACATATTTAAGCTAAGCATTTAAAAATTTGCTATGCACACTACAGTCTCCGTGTCTTAGATACTAATATTTTAGCTGAAACACTGTCTGGCCATCTGGGCTTTCAGTATGGAGATAAAGGTTAGGGTTATAATTTTGCAGTATTACAAGACATCATGGGAATATATTAGCACAGTTTGGTGTTTTCTTGTGGTGTCTGGCAGAGCATTAGGACCCAGAAGCAGTGAAGCGTGATGTCAGACATAACAAGCAGATATTCTTAACCACTCCTACCAACCATGAATCTGCTTTGAGCAAGAGGTGGAGTGGAGGTGCACCACAATAAAGCCCCGCCCTTTATTCAATATTCCATTTCACTTGGAAATACATCACAACACTGAAGTCAGTTGCAACTTTCGGTTCACGGGTACTTTAATATTGATATTTTTCAAGGTATTGAAGTTAGAAATCCCTGTATCATGACCACTAATTCACGTACTTTGTCAATAAGATAAAAGTAGGTTTTGTTCAAAGTAGCTATTATCCACATAGATATTTGATATGAATGAATATTTTTTGGTAATTCATTAAATATCGCTGGCTAAAAAGTAACTAGTAACTAGTACTCTGAGTAGTTTTTGAGAAGAGTACTTTGTACTTTTACTTAAGTACTGTTTTGACACCAGTACTTTTACTTGTAATTGAGTATTATTTCAGCAATGTAACAGTACTTGTAATTAAGTACAAATTTTCAGTACTCTTTCCACCACTGGTTCTTACTCATAGAGACTTCAATTAAAGATTAGATAAAAAAGGTAACATAGATTATTCAAGTCAAAGAAATATTTAGCATCACTAAATCAACCTAAATACATCAATTTATACCAACAAAGCATAAAAATGGCTATTTACAGGGTCAGTTCACCCCAAAATTAAAATCCTGTCATCATTTACTCACCCTCAAGTTGTTTATTTTTTTCTGTTGAACACAAGAAGATATTTAAAAAAAAAAAAAAAAAAAAAGTTGATGGTCCCCACTGACTTCCATAGTATTTTTTCCCCATACCAAGTCAGTGTGGACCATCAAATGTTTGGTTATCCATATTCTTCAAAATATCTTCTTTTGTGTTAATCAGAAAAAAGAAACTCATTCAGGTTTGGAATAATAACCTGAGGGTGAATAAATGATGACAACATTTAAAAATTTTTTTTTAACTATTTTTGGGCAGTTGTGGCCTAAATGTTATAGAGTCGGACTTGTAACCCGAAGGTTGTGGGTTCGAGTCTCAGGTCCGGCAGGGATTGTAGGTGGGGGGAGTGAATAACCAGCGCTCTCTTCCACCCTCAATACCACGATTAAGGTGATTGAGACTCTTGAGCAAGGCATTGAACCCCCAACTGCCCTGCAGGCACCGCAGCAATATGGCTGCCCACTGCTCCGGGTGTGTTCACTACTGTGTTTGTGCACTTGGATGGGTTAAATGCAGAGCACAAATTCTGAGTATTTGTCACTTCACTTTCACATTTTAAGGCAACAATTGCATGTTTCTTTTTAAAATGCAATGGGCTAAGGAATATCAACTTCATTTAAAATATATTCTTTCACCATATAAATTAAGTTAAATCAATCAGTAAGTAAATTTATATTTTTCCTATCTTTGATATTTTTACTGGTAAAAAATAAATAAACAATGATGGGGCAGTTTCTGCACTTCTTGAGATTTTAGGGTGGATCTACTTTCCTTTCCCTTCATCTGTGTCATGACATCATCTCCAGGGGAGTTGAATTACTGGTCTATATCTTTCGGGGGATTCCAGCGTTGCAAGTGTGTGTGCACTGTATGAGCATTTGCGTTTGACTACATGTTTGGAGAGATTATCTGTAGGAGAGGACATATCATTTTACTGTTAACACTCATAAACACACATACCTACACACAACATTTTCCATTAACACACAGGCTTTCTAGTTCACCATCGTACTATTTGAGGTATCTGTGTCCTCCATCAGCTCGGCTACCAGGATTATGTGTGTGTATTTAACAGATGTAATGGAGAGCGTGTATGTGCAAAGCAGCGGTTCTCAGCTGGTGGGCTGTGACTAAACATGGTTTATGCTGACTACATTGTGTTTTGTGCGGTGAATTGCTAGCTGCATTTCAGGGGTGATATAAATAAATGTCAAAGTTTGATTTTTAGGACAATTTTGTTACTCTTATACATTTAAACAACTTAGGTTTGGTTGCCATTTGATGTCCATTGTAAAGTCTGGGTTTTGATGCAAAATCAGCTGAGAATCACTGATGTAAAGTACATTTTGTTGCAGACACCAAAGGATTGTGAAAAAAGCCAGCTAAATGCTTGTTTGAATACACAAAAATATAAAAAACAGAAAAGGAAAAATCACCTCCGCCACTGGCATTATAAATGTCCTGAGTGTGGACTTTATGTACAGTACAGTATCATAATGGCTATTTATTCATTCAGAACACACATGATTAGACGATAATGTAGAAAGAGGAAAATGTATTTGCAGTTATTTTAGGATTCTTATTGGATTTATAGGCTTAAGCATAGCATTACTTGTGCCTTCTCAGCCGATGTGATTTACAAGTTATACTTAGTTGCTTTAGTAAGCAAGCATCTGCTGAGAATATGACTATAAAGCTTGTTGATGTGAAACTGCATTTAAAACTATTTGAAACAGCATTTTATTTTTTTCTCTTTGAAAATAAATTAATACTTTTATTCAGCTACGTCTAGGATGTATTAAATTAATCTTAAGTAAATACATTTATAATGTTACAAAAGATTTCGATTGGAAATAAATGCTGTTCTTTTGAACATTCTGTTTATTAAAGAATCCAGAAAAAATTATGCTTACACAAAAATATTAAGGAACATGACTATTATAAGAAATGTTTCTTGAGCACCAGTTAGCATATTATTTTCTGAAGGATTGTGTGACACTGAAGACTGGAGTAATGGCTGCTGAAAATTCAGCTTTGCATCACAGGAATACACTGTAAAATATTTTCAAATAGAAAACAGATGTTTTAAATTATAGCTCACAATATTAATTATTATACTGTACTTTTTGATCAAATAAATGGAGCTTTGGTGAGCATAACAAACCTCTCTAATAAGCATTAAACATTTTAGCAAAATTTTATAAACACTTTCCCCAATACGTTGACCTAAATGTTAAAGAAAATCTTAGCTCGTTGACATTTTTATGTATACATTCTAGGGGATATAAAGTAGTGAAATTAAAAACGGGGTATGAAGTACACACACGGAAAGTGGTGCATGTTAAATGAGCAAGATTTGGCATAAAGGGAGAAGGCAAACATTGTATGAGGTGCAGAGCATGAAATTGGCTGCCCAGGGGCATGCATTAGATTAGAAACCTGAGCTCACAAACATACACTCACAGGCCAAAGCAAAGCAGACATGAACATCAATCAGCCTTACATGGATTCAGACAAAGTTAGTGGAGTAAAAACCTGCACCTTAGAAAAGTTTTGTACGCACTAACAGACTATACACTCCACCATTTAATCATTTCATCATGTGCTTTCCATTTTTCCCCTGCATGCCTCAGTTCTCAGGACCATGCGAGAACCATTTGCTCCTCAACGGCTGCCCGTTTCACACTACAATCAAAAGAAGAAAAAAATGCAGCACACTCTCTCTCTGACTCACATACAACCATTCCAAACTTAGTTTAGGGTAGTGTTTGTGGAAAAAGAGTCCTAAGATGGTAGAAATATGAAGAACAGTCAATTACAGACATATGGATTACATCTTTGAATAACAGTTAATTATTGCAGTTGCTTTTATAAAACAATTAATCCAAAAATGAAAATTCTGTCATCATTTACTCTCCCTCGTGTTGTTCCACACCTATGACTTTCATTCTGTGGAACACACACAAAAAGCCCATACAATGAATGTCAAAAAGAACATTAGACTTCACTGGCTTTCATTTTAAGGACAAAACATTTTTTTCTACAAAATATTATTTTATCTTCCACATAAGAAAACACTTACTGGTTTGAAACAACATGAGGGTGAGCAAATGACAGAATATTTATTTTTAGGTGAACTACTCCTTTAAATCCACAACAAATATTATGGAAACTGTTTTCCTTTCACTTCTGAACTAAATTAAGTTTAAAAAGAATAGGAGTATTATTTACAACAATTTTAATTTGAAACAGAGCAAACATGAGTATAGAAGATATGAAAGAGACTAATGGCTACAAATTTTAGATATTACAGAGTACCAAATTTTGAAACACAAAAAATGCAGACTTGCTTAAATACATATATATAATAATGATGTTCAAATACAGATTTTTACAAATATTATGTACAATGTTTTAATTACATTTAACACAACTGCCTGCCGTATATTAGATGGCAAGCTTTCGAGCTCTCCTCCCCCCATGGCTCTCATTGCTCTGTCGTTTGTTGAATTCCCAGCTGGTATCTCACTTTCCAAGTTGAGTTTTTATGGCCAGCAGCTTATGAGAAAAAACGGGGGCAACAGAATGGGGGAGGACAACATTTCTGCACTTGGTATCAAATTGGCCATGTTTGTTTGGGGAAGTCAAGTGGTTTACGTCCCATTTCTCTTTCAACTTCAAAGTCTCTGCCAGTATAAAAATAAGTGTAACTGCTTTCAAAATACTGACAATCGAAGGCACTTTAGTATGTTTTTGTAGTTCTAAAATTATTATTGCATGGAAATGTGGACCCCGATTTCCCGTTTCAAACGGTGGTCTCCCCTTGTCCACCACTGGTCAAACGTGTGTAGAACTTCCTCCAAGAGTGCAGCGTCTTCCCCGACCAGATCCAGAATCCCGAAGTGATCCCAACAATGAGAGTCATGAGGTACTTGATCATGAAGACGGTGAAGTCGGGGGTCATGTGAGGAGCGGGTTGCATGGGGCACGGGATGGCCAGGCTCTTACAGTTTGTACTGATCCAGCTCTTCTCCCAGTGTTGCCTGAAGGCCTGCTCATAAAAAAAGCAAGCAATGACGATGGTGGCCGGGACGGTGTAGAGAACCGAAAACACACCTATGCGGACCATCAGGCGCTCCAGCTTCTCGGTCTTGGTTCCGTCGTGCTTCATGATGGTGCGGATACGAAACAGGGACACGAAGCCGGCGAGCAGGAACGAGGTGCCAATGAAGAGGTAGATGAAGAGAGGGGCCAACACGAAGCCCCTCAAGGGATCCAGATTGTTCAGACCCACAAAGCAGACGCCACTTAACACGTCTCCATCGATTTGCCCCATGGCCAGGATGCTAATAGTCTTTACAGCCGGAACGGCCCAGGCAGCCAGGTGAAAGTACTGTGAATTGGCTTCAATAGCCTCATGGCCCCATTTCATACCAGCCGCCAGGAACCAAGTGAGAGACAGGATGACCCACCAAATCGAAGACGCCATACTGAAGAAATACAGCATCATGAACAGAATCGTACACCCTTCTTTCTTCGTACCTTGAACAATGGTTTTATAGCTGTCGGGAAAAAAGCTCTCGTTGCACATGGCTTTGTCCCCGAGAAAGTAACCAGCGATATACGCAATGGAAACCATGGTATAGCAGCCGGACAAGAAAATAATAGGACGTTCTGGGTATTTAAAACGCTGCATGTCCACTAAATATGTGGTTACGGTGAAAAACGTGGATGCACAGCAGAGAGAGGACCAGATGAGGATCCAAATCCGTGCAAATTCAATCTCCTGGTCCGTGAAGAACATATAAGCCCCATGTGTTCTGGAGGACTCGCATGGAGCGCCGCAATCCAGCTCGCCCAGGAACTTATAACTGAGGTAGGAAGGCACTTTGAGCACTGACGGGCAGCGGAAGGGCTTGTCCGGCGAGGAGTACAGCTGAATGCCGGGCGTTCCTGGAACGGGCATGTGAACGGGCGACACTGTAGCCACGGAGTCGTTCTGGCCCACACAGATGTGTCCGTCTCCCAGCACTGGGAAATGTTCACATCTCAGCCGCTCTGGCCACTGGAAGCCAAACTTGTTCATGAGGGCCTCGCAGCCGTGCTTTGCCCTCTCGCAAATGGAGCGGCATGGCGGGATGGCTTTCTCCAAAACCGTGCACACTGGCGCATACATGGAGCACAGGAAGAACTTGAGTTCAGGAGAGCACTGTACCTTGACCAGCGGGTAAAACTGGTGGACCTCCAGCCCTGCATCCTCTTGGTTGTAGTGTCCGACCAGATTTGGCATTATGGTTTGGTTGTAAGCGATGTCCGTGCACAGGGGGATGGTTATGGGCTGACAGAAGCCGTGGTCGGGAAAGGCTATCCCACTATCTCCGTGATACTGTCCAGACGCCACGAAACAGCACGGCAACATCAGTGCCAAAAACAGACACAAACTTCCACTCGCCTGCATTGTCCCGGAAAGTTCCACCTAACTTTCACTGAACACAACGAGAGTCCACAAACTACGCTTTTGGCGACATGTTATTTGCTAATCGAAAACAAAAAGTCTCGCGAGCAAGTGTAAATCGCATACTTTGTGAGGAATATCTGTTGCGCGCAGGAGAGACTGCGTGACTTTTCCCCCTTTGTCCGTCAGACTGTTTCAAGTTCCCCCTGGGCTTCCTCTCGCTAACTTTGAAGGGAGTATGAGAAGGAGGAGGGATATCGGGGGTCTTGAAACAGATTTCTCTAACCTAAACCCACATTACAAGGTCTTCAGACCAATTGAATGGCTCAAGACCCATATCGACACCATATGCCATTAGTCATCTGAAAACATAAGAGCATTTTTTAAAAAGTTTTTATTCGGGTGAGAAGTTATGGTATGGAAGAAAGAGGGAACGTGAATTTGGAAATTCTCTTTTCTGAAAAAAACAACAACAATCCATGAGATGGATAGTGGGGACATCTTGTGGCTATGGGTTGTTAGTAACATTCATCATGTCATTTATATATATATATTTTTTTTTGCGTGATTTAAATTAAAATATATCACATTTAAAAAAATATATTTTAAAAACTTGTAGGTTGGTAATACTGATAATAGTGATATATTAAGGATAAGAATATACAAACAAATGCATGTATCTTTTATAGTGCCGGTCTGATGATTTGCGCTACCCTGTCAGATTTTGCTACCTCCCATTAAAACAGATGGTAGCATAATTCGATAGCGAAACACAACACACAATTCTCCTATGTAACACACAAAAAACTAACAGGAATTAATATTATGGCAAATGTGTTTGCAAATGTTTGCTTTTGAGATGTGTTTGTGATATTTTGAATGCAGTGCTTAATTTCGCAAGATATGTGCGGCATTTTACGGCAGTAAAATTAGTTTTACGGTTTGACATTCATTAGACATTCTTGGTTTCATAAGAATTAAACTCTTAACGCCTGTTATGTTTTGAGCCATAACTAACTCAGATAGACATAAATATATGCCCTTTATGTTGCACAAGGCTTAATTTAAAAAATATTATAATGTAATGTAGTTAAATTGTTTAATTAATTTATATGGTTATTTTTTTTTTATTTTTTTTTTTAAATATTAAGCCTTGTGCAACATAAAGGGCATATATTTATGTCTATCTGAGTTAGTTACGGCTCAAAACATAACAGGCGTTAAGAGTTTAATTCTTATGAATCCGAATGTCTAATGTTAATGAATGTCAAACGTAAAACTAACTTTACCGCCGTAGGCATTTTGCAGTTCTTGGATTTGTGTGTAAAGTTTTGAAAAAAAAAAAGAGGCAAAGTTTTGAAAATGTGTGTAAGCAGTTGAAAAACCTGTTTTGATTTAATTAAAATAAATAAATCCCCGCGGCTAAAATACATGTGATGTCATTTCTTTTTAAAAATTATTTTAAGGAAAATGTATTCTTCCGTTACTAAGCCTGACTACATCACCCCTCGCGACCATTTGATGGATTCTGATTGGCTAATTGAAGCGGTTTAGCCAATAGGAATGTGAGAAACAGTTGTCAGCTCGAGACGGCAAACTCTTCGCTTCGCGGTTACAGTCGTGAAGAGACACGGGCGAGGCCGAGAGCTTATAAATTTAAGTGAAAGACATTTGTCGGCTTTAATTTATTTTCACAGTAAATCAGTTGACTAATTAGAACAATCGTGAATATTATATATTTATAATTTATATCGCTAATAATTTATAGTGAGAGGCCCTCTGCCTGCAAAGTTCATTGTCAATGGAGGTAAGAGCTAATTCTGAGGAAAAACTTCTGACTAGTTGACTTTTTCTGTCCGCTTGTTAAGATAACTTAGTTACCGACATGATACAGATTACCAGGTGAACACGAAACTAATTAAAATATGAATTAGCATAGTAAAAACAGTGAAGTGCAGTGATATCGACTCGTGTTTAACTATAAAGTTGAAGTCAGATATGTCGTATCAGCAGGCAAAAGAAAATCCCCACAAGGCCTCATTTGACTGGATGTAAAACCTCTGTTTTTTGTTATGTCATTATTGCCCATGGTCAGATAGTATAATTTTTTTACCCTTTTACTTTAAGGTTAATAATGCAGCGAAAAGCAAAATCAATGTGGATACAAATGGACCAAGGACAGGCTTTGATCGATTTCATAATTCAGGACCAGACTCCTACTTTTCCACAAACAAGCCTCAGGTGAGAAATGCCTCTTCAAATTGTGGCTTTACTGCATAAAGGAATTTAAAAAGACATTTATGATTTTAGTGTATAGATTTGTCCCATTTAATTTCCTCGTATGTTTGAATGGATAGTAATTGAAACTAACGTTGCTATCTACTATTTAGAAAAAAAGTCAGATGTCTATGGGTTTTTCCCAAATGTAAAAGATGTGAAGTGTGGTCTGTTGTGCGTTGCTAAGGTTTGCAAAATTAAATATTTCATTTTATATGAATTGCAATAGATATTTGAACTGGGCAGCATTTGTAATAACAAACTAAATAAATTGCACGTTTTTAGTTCTGCTTATTTTACACCTGTAATTATTTAAAAGTATTTTAAATGTATATAATTTTGATATATCTTTTATGAACAAATGCTGTGTTCTTCAATTGCAGAATAGCTTCAGAGACAGCGGATTGCTGTCATACAACCCATTCTTGGACTGCCAGGTGCAAGACTCTGCATCACTTCCTTACACAGTTTGGCCAACTCAGGAAGAAGACTGTAAATCCGTGAACTGGCCTCAAGTCATACCTAATAACAGGTTAGTTTTATTTTGACACATAATCTATTAATAATACTGTAAAAAATGGATGTTATATATTAACACGCTACTGTGAGTCAAAAGGGATTTGTTATTAGATAGTAAAATAATGTTTATCTTGCATAGAAATCTGGTAGATGCCAATAATTGTGGGAGTGAGGCTGATCTTTATGGATTAGTGTCAGACATTTTGGAAGAACCCGATTCAATGGACCCATACTCCTCATATGTCTCAGAGAAGTAAGTCCCTCTTGATTTATGTTATAGAAATTAACCTATAAATCGAATTATTACTAATTAGTGTAAAAATAGCTAATATCAAATTCAAATTAATTTAATAGTAATTAATGTAGTTTTGGGGCTGTTAATGCAATTAAAAAAAATGCATACTTTTTTGTAAATTTTAATTGCATGATTTTGTTGTAGATATCTCTTATGTAAAACTAAATAATAGGCACATGTGTAATTGTGAGGATTGCAATTTTTCTCTTACAGTATATTTATGCAACATCACTCTTTACTCAAAAGCTCAGAAAACATCAGATGCTACAGATTCCAAAACTGCATCAAAACTAGATACATCAATCATGGGAAATGCAAATACAGTATAACAATATAATTGCAGTAACAAAATGATTTTAAAACAAATTTACATGCCCCACGATATAGTCCTCTGCCTTTAAATGACTTTACATTTGTTGTGCATCCTGTTTGTGTTTGATTTATGAATATTTAACCAGTAAAGAGACATTTTAAAAGGGTGCTCCACTATAGCGACTTTTGTATGTCAAATTATATAAATGCCCTTACTAGTTAAAAAATAAGCATATGTTGAACATTTATTTAACTGTTTTGTGTTAACATGTTATGACATCTTTAGTAATTCCATAATTTAAGCCAAAAATCGTTGTGTTATTTTTAGTAGCCTACCATCTAGTCTGAAAGGTGTCTGGTCTCCAAAGTTGACAAGAGAAGACAGGATGCAGTTCTTCAATAATGAGGTACAGATGCCGCCCATTTCCGGATTCCCAACAAAACAGATTTGTCCTAAACCAGTCAGCAGTATTTCTCCTCAGCCTGCTGGTAGAGAATCTCATCAGTGGGCCGAACTTCAGAATTGTAATGGTTTTGATTCTTCTGCACGTCCCTGCAATTTCTCCACCTGTAATGGAGAGGCCGACACGTATTCTCCTCAAGATCTCTCTCGCCCCCCAGGCCTGAGCACACCCCCAGCATTAAGCTCTAGCCTCTACCAGACCAGGCCTGGTAAACCTGAGTATATTACACCTGAGAAGGAGGAAGGATACCGCAGTACCACTAACTGCCTTTTTGATTATATAAACTCAGTCAACAGCTCCTGCTGCCCTCCACAAACAATGGATGACTCCTATTTCAGTTCACCTCATGAATTTTCATCTGTGAGCAAAGATAAACTGAAAAACACCCAATCGTTCTCTGTGCAGGATGTCAGTAAACTGGCCTTTCTCTTGGCAGAGCAGGATATGAACTATTGCAGAGAATCTACCCAGAATGGTCATTTAGCACAGAGGAATCTTGAGGAAATCATGGCAGAGCAGAAGAGTCATGCTTTTCAAAGGATGTCAGAGCTTATTACTCAAACACCAGATTTTAAGAGAGAGGTGACACGCAACCAAATGGAGCAAAGAGGAGTTAAAGTAGTGGAGAAAAAACAAAGTCATTATACTACGAATGAATTTTCAAGGTTTGGGCCACCAAAGACTTTTTCTCCTACCATCGTGCCTCCAGCCGTTCACCCAAGCAAAGAAGCCAGCCTGATAGGAAGCAGCACCGCCCAAAACTGTGTAAAGCAGTACCAACCTATCCATTCCAACCATTACCAAAAACAAGCCAAGATTTCAGCAAAGACCAACAGCAACAATGATTCACAGAGTTTTGTAAAGCTCACAAACACATCAGGGGCTGTTCCATTGCTTCCTTCTCAGCAGTTGTTCCAGCCTGCAGCGAGAGTCTCAGCTGATTTGAGTCAGAGGAACACAGTAAATATACATGGTGCGATAGGCCAGGCCAGTCTTGAGGGTTTAAGGAAGGGAGCGGGAAATGTGTATTTTTCAGATTTTGACCTCCAGCTAGAGAACAACAGGTTGTCCGCGGGCCTCATGGCCGATGGGCGTTTTTCTCCACGATTTAGCATGAAACCCAAACTCGCTGGTTTCCCTAAAGAGGCAGATAAAAAAACAGGACTCCTGCAGAATCCATATCAGGGACTGGGCAGTTTGTACGGAGGACAAATGAGACACAACGGAGCGAGTTCAAACTCAGCCAAAGCTATACCATCACAACTTTTCTCATTCCTATACCAGATGGGTGATCCCAGAAAAAGCACATGCCACCCGATTCAGTCGCAGTCACAGTTGCCCTACTGCTCTGTGCCTCTCATCGACATGAATGAACGTCTGCCAGATGGAGATGTTTCGGCCTTCAGCCCTTACCTACAAGAATGCATTGGGCTAAGCCAAACATCAGGAGATGGGTCATTCTCCGGGTTTCTGTCGGCCATGACTTTACCTAAGTTTGGCAAGGCACTCGGAAGTCCCAACAGTCAGCTACACTTTTACTTGGAGGAATGTTACGAGCAGTGGAGGATGCTGGAAAAAGAGAGAAAGCAAGTAAGTGTGATGATTTTGAGACATAAGCGTATTCATGTAATTCATGTGTGAATTTTCAGGTATGTGTTGCAGTGTTGATGTATTTTTTGTCATAGAATAAAACCTGAAAATATCTCAAAGCTGCAGTCCGTAACTTTTGGTGCTCTAGCGGTTAATAAACAGAACTGCATGCGTCTTGCAGAAGAACATTGTAGCTACTTCTGTCTGAGCTACTTTTTATTCTGTCTGAAATACATTTTCTACAATATTTATGTTTTTACCCGAACCAGTCTAAAATAGTCAGAATTCAATTCAATTCAGGACAAGACAAAAACACGGTTTGGAAAATGGATTCATGGTGTACTCGCTTATTATGTAAATTTTGAACACAAAAAAGTTACGGACTGCAGCTTTCAGCTTGTGTTAAGGTTATTTCAGGCATTTAAGCAAAAATCCATTCAAGAAACTCATTGACTTCAGGATGATGGAATGGGAAGTGCTAAAATGCTTACTTGTTTCTGGGTTTTGGCATACAAAAATACATTATTCCTGCAGCACTCTATTATAGACAAAACATTGATTTCTTTTAGGAAAATAATTTATGGAAATATAAGTTACTTAAATGATTTTCTTGTACAGATTCTTGGTATATCATGCTACTGAATTACCATGTAGGCTGACCTTTTTCATTTCACAACCATGATGAGGTGAGAAACTAATGTAAAGTAAAGTAATGTGTTCTTTCTGACAGGCAGAAGCTGTTCTTACAAAGACTTACCCAGGAAAACACGTGTCTGTGGTGACCAGTAGTGTTTTACCTAAAATGCCTCCAAACCCCTCCAGACTGGACCGCCTCATTGTAGACCAGCTGCGCGAACAGGCCAGGGTCAGTCCAGTTTTTCTCATAAAATACTTGCCAAGGGTTTTCAAACAGGGGGCCACAAGAGAGTGCTAGTGAGCCTGCCCTAAAGTTCAAAGAAATACAGTTTAAAAATGTAAAGAAAAAAAAAATACATAAATAACATTTAATTGTTACTACCAACATTGACATCATGGCATTATTGACATTATTACTGTTTCACTGTACTTTCTAAAAATCATGACATTTATGAAATCATGAAAGAATTGTATTGGCATCCATAGTGTTCTGTTGACTTCACGTTTTACATCTTATAGTAAGTAATATTAATCTAATAGTGGTGGGTGGAAAAAAGAAACGGACAACTTCATAGAAAGTGAATATTTTACACATGTATCATTTCTATTTTGGCCTACTGTGATCTTATATTCTAGAATTAAATTTCAAGTGTTTTAAACTGTAGCTACAAATGAATGAATTTTCTATATTATAATGCAGAATTGCGTTGTGTTTGTAGGTGGCAGGTTTACTAGGCAAGATGGAACAGTTACGCAGTTTTCCGCTTCATGCTAATATTGGCTCAGCATTGGACAGGCATCTTGAGGTCATCTACATCACTCAGGCACGCCGCAAGGACGAATTCATCAATACCAGCAGCAGACAGAGGCAGCCAGCGGCCTTCTTTAGAGAGGACAGGGGTTAGTGAGTCATACACTATAACAAAACCAGGAAATACACAACAAAAATACAAAATCTTATATAAACTAGTAGTTTTCAAGTTTCATGTTTCAAGTTTTCAAGTTTCAAGTAGTAGGGATGTCACGATACCAAAAATCTAGTAGTCGGTACCGATACCACTAAAAGTACACGATACTCGATACCAAGTTGATACCACGAAAAAAATAAAAAAAACTGAAAGCTGCAGTCTGTAACTTTTTTGTGTTCAAAATTTACATATACACCATGAATCCATTTTCCAAACAGTGTTTTCCGCTTATCCTGAATCACTACAGTACACCTATAATAAGTGTTAATATTCAGACTATTTTAGACTGGTTCGGGTAGGCACCGCTGCGGAGTAGCCTGGTACCTGCGTGATTCGTCATAGACATAAACAGAGAGAAGTAGCTCTGGCTACAATGTTTTTCAATGCAAGATGCACGCAGAAAACAACATTAGTGGCACTTGGCCATCAAATAACACACGCACGCACGCACTCGCTCACACACACACACACACACACACCCCTATACTCTGAATGCAAGCATTAGTTTAAATTCACTGACATACTGGCAGGCCGAAAATATTTTTTAAAACCATTAGCATAAACAACAATTATTTAAACCAGTAATATTAGCCAATAATGTTAATAAGGATAATCCGCGGATGGATACACAGTGAATGAACAAGTGGTAAGCTGTCAGACAGTAGTATCAGCCTCAGATGTCACGCCCACGGACCGTTGGCTAAACGTCTGATGCATATGGCACACAAAAGTGGAAACACTTCAGGAGTGTCGAAGTCATCGTCGGATTGGTTGAATTATACAGGATTTCCGGGAGACGTGTGTGTCGCGTTCTTTAACGTTCCGCCTGGAAACAAAGATGCCGTGGCGCCAAACCCCCTCACGAAAGAAGAAAGACGTCATATTTACAACTGATGAAGAGCGCTTGTCAGGATCAACTAAACGCTGAATTTTCAAAAGTATGTGAAAATTGTAAAGTTCACGGCATAGAATCTTTAAAATATGTCAAAGAATTTTACACACCGGTCTGTTATTGTGGCGACATTTCCACGCCCCTAAACATGACACAGAACAAAACGAAACGTGATTGGTTGCTTTACCTGTCAGTCATATGGCCTCTTGGGCAGGCCTTGGCCATTCAAAGCGGCCAAAGTTCCCAGACCTTCAGCCGTCAGTCTGAAGGGCTGGCTACGCGAGACTAGTCAGACAGTAACTATGTGTGTGCGTGATCATGCGTAGCGCTCGTGCTTTTAGAACTGCGAACTCATTTAAATCTCACACATTCATATAAGACTTGTAGTTCTTCTATGTGCTTGTAGGCATTTTGTCTTCTTCTTTACCCTTTGAGGACCAACTGAAATGGTCGGTACTTACTTTCTAATGAAGAAAAACAAGTATCGGCAGGATTTTTAAATGTTTATATCGACTTGGTACCGTAGTATCGGTTCTCGTGTATCTAGTGTGAAGCCTCAGATGTCACGAATACACTACACGACTTTTAAAATCCCACGGACCGTTAAACGACGCTACTTGCAAAATTGTCTGATGCCGAACATGCACTTGCAGGATGCATGACTAATGAAAACAACGAATGGAAACACTTCAGGATGTAATCAAAGTCGAATGTCTGTGTCATAAAATGTTTTTTTTTTTTTTTTTTTATATTATATTTTTTATTTTGGCCTTAAAGCAACACAGGACAATACAAAAAAAACAGGGATGTAATTTATACGATTTCCGTATTTTCGAGAAGGGTCTGGCTGCAGACTTGCACTCTCAGTACTTGCACGCTCAGACATTTGCACTCTCAGACACTTGCGCTTCCGCGAGTGACGTCACTTGCAGTCTTTTTTATTTTTATTTTGTTCTATTTATTGATTACTTTTTGTTTGAATCTCTCAACATTTTACAACAGTAGCCAGGTGGTGAAGACAAGAAAAAATAAACTAAATTACAATGTCACTTGAAATCGCCGCTTGCACTCTCCATTACCTGACGTCACTTGCATTCGACACAAAACACAGAGGAAATATACAACCCCAAATCAGAAAAAGTTGGGACAGTATGGAAAACGCAAATAAAAAAAGAAAGTAGTGATTTCTAAATTTACTTTGACTTGTATTTCATTGCAGACAATATGAACACAAAATATTTCATGTTTTGTCTGGTCAACTTCATGTCATTTGTAAATATACATCCTTTCCTGTCATTCAGACCTGCAACACATTCCAAAAAAAGTTGGGACAGTAAAGCATTTACCACTTTGTAATGTTGCCATTCCTTTTCACAACACTTAAAAGACGTTTAGGGACTGAAGACACCAAGTGATGAAGTGTTTCAGGTGTAATTTTGTCCCATTCTTCCTGCAAACAAGTCTTAAGGTGGGCAACAGTACGGGGTCTTCGTTGTCGCATTTTGCGCTTCAAAATGCGCCACACATTCTCTATTGGAGACAGGTCGGGACTGCAGGCAGGCCAGTCAAGTACCCGTACCCTCTTCCTCCGCAGCCAGGACTTTGTAATGTGTGCAGAATGTGGTTTTGCATTGTCTTGTTGAAATATGCATGGACGTCCCTGGAAAAGATGTCTTCTTGAAGGCAGCATATTGTGCTCCAAAATCTCCATGTACTTTTCAGCATTAATGGTGCCATCACAGAAGTGCAAGTTACCTTTGCCAAGGGCACTGACACAACCCCATACCATGACAGACCCTGGCTTTTGGGACTTGTTTTTTTTGCTGGTAACAGTCTGGATGATCCTTTTAAAACTTTGGTGCCGGAGCACTAAACGGCGCCTGAACCGATATTCCTTGTTATATATATATACCTAGATATATATATATATATATATATATATACTGATTCATCTAGATATATACACACCACAGTACACGTTTCCATACTGTGTGATGGTCCACTCCCAGATGCCTCCTAGCTCCAGAGAAGTCGACGGCGCAATCTGGACACATTGTTAACATAGGGCTTCCTTGTTGGAGTACAGAAGATTAACTGGCATTTGTGGATGATAAAACAAATACATTAAACAACTACGACAATATATATTGTGGTTATTCAAGCCATCTCTGGTATTTTCAAAGTATATTTAAAATCCATTGCTAATCAATGCATTAGTAGCCTGAACTTGCCCCTGACAAGGCTATCAGATCACAAAAGGAAACATTTAACTGGTGTTGTGGACTGTTATAATGTTCTATTTTGTGTTTAAACAGGTTTAAAAACGCCAAGAGAATTTTAGCTTTGGCATTTTAATTATCTAGGGCTGGGTGTAGAGTTTGTACTTTACGATATATTCTTTTAATGATACGTTATTTGAAGCAATGTAAATTGCAGTAGTTTGATACGAGCGCATCTGATAAAATATCTAGGGAGGACACAGACTGAACTCTGCTGAGTGATACATTGTTTTTAAACATTGTCAATAATGAAGGGCTTAAAAAAAAACTCGTAAGATACAGTAGCCGTTTATATTTCAGTTAAAGCGGCTCTGCGATCCTCGGCCCTACCTTTGCTCTAAAGGCTGCGTGTGCCCTAGACAGAGATGCTTCTCGCCTTAATGCTGCTTTTGTACCAAATGCATAATTACAATCACCTGTTGACATCAACTGTTTCAAATCACATCATTATTTAGAAACCAATTTACCTCACTTAAATTGCTCCTGTCAGAAGTGCGTGACTTTTTTTGCGAATGTGTTGCAGGTCTGCTAAACTTGACAGACTTCATTTAGAAAGCGCCGCCGATGCGCGTGCGCGCCATATGACAGAAATGACATGAAGTTGACCACTTGACTAAAAAACATGAAATATTTTGTTGTTCATGATTAGGCTGTGCGATATCGGACAAAACAAAGAAATCGCGATTTGATAATGCGATCCTCAATGGCACCGAAATTTTGAGGCACACGACATCTGCGTTCTGATTCTCTACAGTACATAAACATTCAGTGTGAACCGGTGAAATGTACCGGGTTTCCAAAAGTACCCAACCCTAACCAATAGAGCTTTTGGACTTGTTCAAAAAGCTGGTAACAGTCTGGATGATCCTTTTCTTCTTTGGTCCGGAGCACAGACATAAGGCGTCCATTCCTCCCAAAAAATACCTGAAATATCCTGATGTCATCTGACCACAGTACACGTTTTTTTTCCACTGTGTGATGGTCCATCCCAGATGCCTCCTAGCCCAGAGAAGTCGACGGCGCTTCTGGACACTGTTGAACATAGGGCTTCCTTTTGGCACAGTACAGTTTTAACTGTCTGCATTTGTGGATGTAACTACGTATTGTGGTACTTGACAAAGGTTTGCCAAAGTAGTCCTGAGCCCATGTGGTGATATCGCTTATAGATGAATGACGATTCTTGATGCAGTGCCGCCTGAGGGATCGGAGATCATGGTTGTTCAGCTTTCGCACAGACTTGCGCCCTTGTCCTTTACGCACTGAAATCCACTCCTCCAGATCTCGGCTTGAATCTTTTAATTATGTTATGCACTGTTGAAGGTGAAATATACTTCCTATATTTCCTTGTGTCAATCCATGTTGTTTTTACCGCGAACAATGCGTTGTCAACTTTAATTTTCTCACGTGCATTTCAGCGCGTTGCAAAGCAAGAATAGACTCCGTGCGGAAACGATCGCTGCCCATGACTGTTGCTAAAGGACTAGCACTGCTCCTTGGATGCGCTCTTGCCGGACTGTACCAAACCGTGTGCAGTGTGAACACTCTGATCCGTTAACATGGGCGCTGAAAAAATACACACCGCATTTACGCACCACAGACAATGTTGAACCTGGCGTTACGTAGCCCTTTAAATTGCCTCTGTTCTGTTCTGGCGCTCCATTTAGGCGCGCTGCATTCTGATTGAATCGGATAGCATACTGTGGGAGGTCGGGGGCGCGGGAAAGAATGTGCTATAAAGCGATTTAGAAATCGTGCACGCTCAAATTGTGATTTTATGACGATTTCGATTAATCGCACATGCCATATTTTGCCCTAGTTCATATTGTCTGCAATGAAATACAAGTCAAAGTAAATTTAGAAATCACTACTTTCTTTTTTTATTTGCGTTTTCCATACTGTCCCAACTTTTTCTGATTTGGGGTTGTACATAAATATAGGTATAGAGAAAATGAAATAAGTAAAGACTAAGATATAAAGAACAAAATATAAAAATGTGCATGACAGTATACTGTAGACTTAAATATTAAGATACGCAAGAATGTACAAGATAGGAATGTGCAAACGGGTTGTACATGGTTTTCATGTAGCAGCTGCAATAAAAAATAATAAATAAATAGAAATAATAATAAATAAATAAAACAGAAAGTGCTGTGTGCAAATGACACTGTCAGTATGAGGTAGAGAATAAACGGTCTACAGCTCTTTTATATCATTGTCTTTGTCCATTAAGCTATATTACGTGTTTTATTTAAAATTGTTTAATGTGCAATTTAACGCATTGCGTCCTTTTAATATCACAATTAATGCATTTCATAATGCACGTTCATATCTGCTGGTCTGTATATATGTGTCAACAAGACTTATAGGCTAATGAATTGTCTTTATCATCTTAGTCCAGGGGTCGGCAACCCGCGGCTCCCGAGCCGCATGCGGCTCTTTCATCCCTTTGCGGTGGCTCCCTGTATGGGTGTACGCTGGAGAGGTAGTCCCGGACTTTTTTTTTTTTGTTATCAACAATTTTTTTTTATTTTTTTCACACACAACACAACATAATATCCAGAAAACAACAAAACAAAACAACAGACACATACTCAACATCTCAAGGTCCAATCAAAAGGGAGGGGGAGAGGGAAGGACAACAAGAACACAAAAGTTACTCCTTTATATAATCACGTATATTCAACAAAAAACACTGCAAAGCATCAATGGTCGAAGGCCTGGCCCCACCAACTCGCGCCGTTGTACATTCACATGAGACAATTTGCAGGAGGCTGTGGATCCAATATGTTTTTCTACACATGTGTGGTGTAAACCAGTTCTGGATTATTGTCGTCTTCACAGCTGTAAATCCAGCAAACAACATTCTCTTTTGCATTGAACTAATACAGAGACCAGAATCATCATTAAGAAGACACAAACTTGGGTTAACAGACCAATCAATTCGCAGTAATGATGACAAAACCATGTGTCCATAGACTGATGACGACAGGACATTCCCAAAACATATGCAGAAAAGTGAGGTGTCCCCAGACTTTTAATACAACCTAAACTCTTCCCCTGCACTTTTTCTCGGTCAAGTGTGTTAAAGTAGAGGTTTTCAAGGGCCAATGTGAATAAATCTAGATTTAAATTAAAAGAGAAAAGATAGTCACATTGTCTTCTTCACAGCTGTAAAACCAGCAAACAACATTCTCTTTTGCATTGAACTAATACAGAGACCAGAATCATCATTAAGAAGACACAAACTTGGGTTAACAGACCAATCAATTCGCAGTAATGATGACAAAACCATGTGTCCATAGACTGATGACGACAGGACATTCCCAAAACATATGCAGAAAAGTGAGGTGTCCCCAGACTTTTAATACAACCTAAACTCTTCCCCTGCACTTTTTCTCGGTCAAGTGTGTTAAAGTAGAGGTTTTCAAGGGCCAATGTGAATAAATCTAGATTTAAATTAAAAGAGAAAAGATAGTCACGTCGTTTTGGATACGTTTTAATTTCGTATCCAAAACGATGTGAACTTAACGGAGCGCTGAACACTCTCATGCGCTGTGTGTTTCATTCATTCTCGAAGCCGGGGGGCGCTCTCGCGCAGAAAGTCCAAAACGGACTCATATGAGAAGTAATAATAACTTTTGACAGGCATCAAGATGAATAACAAGCATAAAACTTAACGGATGAAACGTGAAGAAGATACGTGTTTTTCAAGTCTTCTCCAGGTAATATGTGACCCTGGACCACAAAACCAGTCTTCAGTGTCAATTTTCCGAAATTGAGACTTATACAACATCTGAAAGCCGAATAAATAATATTTCCATTGATGTGTAGTTTGTTAGGATCAGACAAGATTTGGCCGAGATACAACTATTTAAAAATCTGGAATCTGAGGATGCAAAAAAAATCAAAATATTGAAAAAAATCGCCTTTAAAGTTGTCCAAATGAAGTTCTTAGCAATGCATATAATAAAAAATGAAGTTTTGATATATTTACAGTAATAAATTTACAAAATATGGCCTTCATGGTCTCATCTGACCACATGACTTTCTCCCATGACTCCTCTGGATCATCCAAATGGTCATTGGCAAACTTAAGTCGGCCTGGACATGTGCTGGTTTAAGCAGGGGAACCTTCCGTGCCATATGATTTCAAACCATGACGTCTTAGTGCATTACCAACAGTAACCTTGGAAACGGTGGTCCCAGCTCTTTGCAGGTCTTGACCAGCTCCTCCCGTGTAGTTCTGGGCTGATTTCTCACCTTTCTTAGGATCATTGAGACCCCACGAGGTGAGATCTTGCATGGAGCCCCAGTCCGAGGGAGATTGACAGTCATGTTTAGCTTCTTCCATTTTCTAATGATTGCTCCAACAGTGGACCTTTTTTCACCAAGCTGCTTGGCAATTTCCCGTAGCCCTTTCCAGCCTTGTGGAGGTGTACAATTTTGTCTCTAGTGTCTTTGGACAGCTCTTTGGTCTTGCCATGTTAGTAGTTGGATTCTTACTGATTGTATGGGGTGGACAGGTGTCTTTATGCAGCTAACGACCTCAAACAGGTGCATCTAATTTAGGATAATAAATGGAGTGTGAGGTGGACATTTTAAAGGCAGACTAACAGGTCTTTGAGGGTCAGAATTCTAGCTGATAGACAGGTGTTCAAATACTTATTTGCAGCTGTATCATACAAATAAATAGTTAAAAAATCATACATTGTGATTTCTGGATTTTTTTTTTTAGATTATGTCTCTCACAGTGGACATGCACCTACGATGACAATTTCAGACCCCTCCATGATTTCTAAGTGGGAGAACTTGCAAAATAGCAGGGTGTTCAAATACTTATTTTCCTCACTGTATATACTGATTGTACAATCATAACCATAAAATTGACATTAGTAAGATATTTATCAAAAATATTATAGAAGACAAATTATTGGTTATTGTCCAGTGTATTTCATTTCTTAGCCAATTAAACGTAAGATAATTTTTTTTTTTTGTCAATTATACATACATAAATATTATAATTATTATTATTACTACATTTGACATTTCTGTCCCTCTCACTTCTGAAATGATTGCTACTTCCCTGCATGCCCTGTAACATAACTGAATATAAAACTTTAACTATATGCCGTGCTATCTTTATTTGGGCATCAAATATTTTGTGGCTCCACATGAATTTTATTCGGTGGGAAAGGGGCCAAAATGGCTCTTTTGACGTTGAAGGTTGCAGACCCCTGTCTTAGTCAAAGACTACAGAATACCCTTAAGTCCCTTATTATTATTATATTAAATTTAGTCCATTATGCCACATTAAGCGTTTTGCTGTATGGGAAGACAAGTGAAAGTTTGCGTATTGTGTTCATGGCCGTCTGCTTTCCTTGTATTTAATAATAACTATACATCGAATTTGATCTTTTAATTGCACTTAATGTATCTTAACACATTAAGCCATATTAAGTGTTTATGGTTTTCTGCGGGAGGAAAATGCTTAACGAGAAACTTTGCGCATTGTGTTCATATTCTGCTGTTCTGTAGCCACGGATTTGCGGGTCTTTTCTTTTTCTCCTACAGATGACTTGCAGGACCCTGTTCGTTATGGTACTAAATTAGTTTAAATCGTTTAACCAGCACAGCGTCTCATCTCCATTGGCAACGCACATGATTTGTGTCGAATGCAAGTGACGTCAGGTAGCGGAGAGTGCAAGCGGCGATTGCAAGTGACATTGTAATTTAGTTTCTTTTTTCTTGTCTTCACCACCTGGCTACTGTTGTAAAATGTTGAGAGATTCAAACAAAAAATAATCAATAAATAGAACAAAATAAAAAAGACTGCAAGTGACGTCACTCGCGGAAGCGCAAGTGTCTGAGAGTGCAAGTGTCTGAGAGTGCAAGTACTGAGAGTGCAAGTCTGCAGCCAGACCCTATTGATGACCCTATTTGATGGCCGAACCCACGAAGAGAGTCAGAACAACCGAAAACAGCAACTGCTGGATCAGGGGAGAGGTCACAAGAATAAGCCTTAAGGCGCGGTCACACTGCACTTTTCGCTCCATTGACTTCCATTCATACGAATGTGAATGCGTCAGACCGGAAAAGCAAGCCCGTGCGAAAAGTTTCGCATTTCGCTGCGTTCCAAAGTTCAAACTTGGTAAGCTCTGGCCTGCGAATTCGCATCACGTGATACCGTGTGACCAACGGCAGATCAATACGTCACAGTATGACCTCGTATCTGAATTAAAAGAACAAATTTAAAACTGCAGAGCTGCAGGAAAGTGGAGTAGATTGTATGTTTTGTGTTGAATTAAAATTTTTGAAAAGACGCTGTACAGCGTGACATCATATCACGACCGTTGCAGCATGCGAAACGATTTTGCATGCTCAAAGTGTAGTGTGACCGTGCCTTTAGAGTAGAATCTCTATTTGGAGAATTTCACTCCAAAATTCATAGTTTCACCCTAGTGAAAAAATTGTTTACTTAAGTACAATTTATTCGTATGTACTTTAGTATAACTAAATATATTTGTTAGCATACATTTCAAATGTATTTTGGTGACATTACAATTGCAATTCAATTACACTGTAAGAGTGTTGAACATACATTAATATTATACTAAAAACAAACTGAGGTCATACTATCTCTTACTTTTGGTGACTTTAAAATGCATTACAATGACATTCCAAGTATACCTGAAGTGTGCTAATGGCACAATTATTGTGTGCTTTCTAATACAATAAATTAACCTTTATAAATAATGGCACAGCTTAAGAAATTGCCTTTTACTAACACCCCAGCATACCAGCCAACTCAATTATCCAGAGAACATCAGTAGAACATTGGACACAGACATTTGAACATTAGCTGAAGTAAACACTGCGGACTGGATTCGAACCCGAGTCCATGCCACAGACGTGCACTCGCTTTACCAGATACGCCACCAAAGCAGACATGCGCTGTGATAAACTGCGGTTACTTTGTAGTCTTTCTATACTGTTCTATACTGTCCAAATGAAGTCCTTAGCAATGCATGTCACTAATCAAAATTAAGTTTATATATATTCACGGTAGGAAATTTACAAAATATCTTCATGGAACATGATCTTTACTTAATATCCTAATGATTTTTGGCATAAAAGAAAAGTTGATAATTTTGACCCATACAATGTATTGTTGGCTATTGCTACAAATATACCTGTGCTATGACTGGTTTTGTGCTCCAGGGTCACACATGTATGTAAATCTGCATTGCAACCATTCAAAATTGTGAAAAGCACTATTTGAAGTGTGGTTAAATAATTGAAAAGGTAAAATTCATAACTAAACATTATGAATTATTATTATAATTATTTGCTACTCAAAACATTTATTTTTATTAGTGGTGTCAAAATTAGCGTGTTAACGCAGGAGATTAATTTTTTCAGATTAACGCGTTAAAAATATTTAACGCAATTAACGCAGGGGCGGGGCTAGGGTTGGCCACCCCATTCACAACTGCTGCCTCGGTCTCTTTTTTCTTGAAAAGGATTGCGTTTATTTAGATGCATAGCGTCTTTATGACCACATCAAACGGGAGACGTTGTCAGGTGCGAGTCAAACGAGCGTGGAAAAGACACTGTGCTCGTAGCGCGCGCTCTTCAAATACACGCACAAAGGTGCCGGCGCGCGCTGTAGCCTGTATCATTTCATATCAAACAGCGAAAGAAACTACGTGCATGCAATGTCCTAGTTATGCCATCAGTTAAGGCATGAAGTTACCAAAAAGGTGATTAAAGCTGCCTTAAAACTGTGTGCATGCATGCAATATGTTATATATGCGTCACATTTAAGAACATGTCTCTGAAATGGTTTTAAAAACTGTCCTAAGGCACCCCAGCACTGTCTCCCTCATCTAAAACACCCGATTCAAGTCGTCCGCTCATTAGTAGAGACTGTAAGACCTGAAGTGGGTCAGAAAAGGTCTAGAGAGTTGTGAGAAAATAAGATGCATGTCAGATCCGTGTCACTTTCAGCAGCAGCAGCTTTTAAAGCAATAGCAGGCAAATAAGCTAATAACCGGCTGCTGTGATGTCTATTAATCCAAGAACAAAAGAAAAAAGAGGAAACCAATAACTTTTATAGCTTTAAGGGGTTCATCTATATTTAATTTAGAATTTAGTGTTTGGTTACTATTCATTTTCTGTATATTTCTGCTGAAGGGCACAGGTAGCTAAATATGTCATTTATTACAATGGGTTCGTGTGAAGATTATTTTAAATTCACTTAAATTAGAAGTTAAGTCTAATAAATGTTAAAATTGATAGCTCTCAATTATACTGTAATGCCTAATGGCTACAGTCAATGGTTAAATATTAAGGGGAAAAAAAAATTATTTTATAGAGACATCAGTAGTATTGATATCAGTGATGCTGGCCTTCAATCATTAAAAAGATGCCATTAAAGAAATATTAAAAATATACTGTCTTTGTTGTTTGTACATTGTACATTTGAAGATTGAATGTGAAATTATAGAAATATAAAAGTATATTTAAAAACTTTAATGTTAGGTGGGATTAATCACGATTAATTTTAGAAAAATGTGCGATTAATTAGTTAATTTTTTTTAATCGATTGACAGCACTACTTTTTATCTAAACTATTTTTATACTCAAGTAGAACTCAAATACAGTGTATTGTATTGTACATTTAATCATAACAGGTCAACAGAGGATTCATACTGGATGTTTCAATTCATACCTCACATTTTCTTTGGTTTGCCCAAAAAGAAAGTCTTAAAAAAATAAATAAATACACCGCATCATCTTAAAATAATTTCATCATTCTCAGATTTGAAATACCTGGTGAGACTTGTGTCTTTAGCTGTAATGAGTTTCTAGACTCTAAAGGTTTCTTCTGAAAAATGTGCCAAACCTGCAACACAGATTCCCAATAGTGTGCATTCTACCGAGTTCAGATGTTAAGCAAAAGTACAGCAAAATCGATTGTTGGTGAATTTCACAGGTCGTGAAAGTTAGGTGAGGAGAGACTGACTTATCAAGCCCCCTTCACTGAACATACTGTAGCCTATATTTAGGCCGATGTTAAAATCACTATTACAATACTTAAAACACTTTTAAGGGGTGAAGGAAAAAACAAATATCAATACACAGAGTGTGATCATACAGTGGCCTTGTTTACTTTAATGATATGACAACATATAACAGAAACAATCCCCACAAGACATGCATTATATGGCCATCATACAGCTACAGGATCATAAGATGAGTTGCTTCATTCATCCCTTATCGACACTAGTTGTTGGGCTGAGTGAGCATGGACATGTCATTGGGGTTATGAAGTGGCATCCTCTTTCAAAGGTTTCGTCCAGTTAGTTTATATGGGTATGTATGCGTGAATATCACTTTTAACAAGTTTCAAACATGTTGTAGATTGAATTAAGAACCTAGCCAGTGTACTTTCTTTTTTTATCAACATTTATTTTTATTTTTTCACACATATCACAACATAGCATCCAACATATAACAAAACAAAACAACAGACACATACTCAACAACTCAAGGTCCAATCAAAAGGGAGGGAGAGAGGAAAGGACAATAAAAACAGAAAAGTCACTCCTTTATACAATCACGTATATATCAAACAAAAAACATTGCCAAGCATCAATGGTCGGAGGCCTGGCCCCACCGACTCATTCACATTCACACATCACTATTTGCAGGAGGCTACGGATCCAATATGTTTTTCCACACATGTGTGGTGTAAACCAGTTCTGTATTATTGTCTTCTTCGCAGCTGTAAAACCCGCAAACAACATTCTCTTTTGCATTGACAGAGACCAGTCATATACAGAGACCAGAATCATCGTTAAGAAGACACAAACTTGGGTTAACAGACCAATCAATTCGCAGTAATGATGACAAAACCAGGTTTACATGTGTCCATAGACTGATGACGACAGGACATTCCCAAAACATATGCAGAAAAGTGCCTGATGATGTAGTATTACATATATGGCAGTTCAAATTTGATTGTAGTTTCATTTTAAATCTTTTGTAAGGAGTTATGTATGCTCTATGAATGACTTTGAAGTGAATAAGACGATGAGCCAAATTTTTTTATGTTAAGCTGAGATTAGACCACACCCTCTCCCAGTTGACAGATAAATTAAGGTCAGATAATTCCCTATTCCAAATAGTTTTAATAGAAAGAGGTTTTGTAATGCAATCAATAATCTTATTATATATTAATGAAACAGATGGCCGACCAGCAGATGATGCAATCCAGTCCCGCATAAGATGAGAGGAAATGGGAGAAGACCAAGGAACGCCATACGCTTTGAGAGCAGAACGTAATTGAAGAAAAACAAAATATGTGGATGCTGGTAGACAAAATTTGGTTCTTAATGTCTGAAATGAACATAGGCCCTGGTTATCATATATATCACCGCACGTGTTTACACCTAAAGAAGACCAAGAGGGTTGGACAAATGGACGATTTCCGCATACAAAATTAAAATTGTGCCATAAAGGTGTACTGTTACAAAATTTGAAGGGTCCTCCTATCCGACGTTCAACCGTTTTCCAGATTTTAATAGAGTTGGCCACAACCGGACCAAATTTGTAATTATCCCCTTTTTTTTCCTGTGCCAGTAAATAAAATATCTTGGAGTTTATTTGGTTTAACCTTGTCGGCTTCAATCACCCTCCATGAAACTGTAGATTGAGGATAAACCCAATTATGAAGAGCCTTAAGCTGGAACGACCAATAATATAATTCAAAATTTGGTACAGCCAGTCCTCCTGCGCTATTAGGATGTTGTAATGTGGTAAGTTTAATTCTGGGACATTTATCATTCCAGATAAACTTAGAAATTATGGAGTTGATCTCCTTAAAGTAACCTGGGAGGGGGAGAAAGTGGTAGCATAGAGAAAAAAAATCAAATCGAGGCAACAATAAAATCATCTTAACAGTGGAGATTCTTCCTTGAAGAGAGACTTTAAGATTCTTCCATCTTTGAATCTCTCAACATTTTACAACAGTAGAACAATATTATTAAAAATTGTCTCTGGCAATCTTATGAATGTTTTTATATATGGTAATGCCCAAATAGATGAAAGATTCCTTAATAGGGATAAATGAGGGAATAGAAGAATTAACTTTAACATTGTTAATTGGCATTAAAGCAGGTTTGCTCCAGTTTATTTTATATCCTGATATAAAAAAAATATCAAATTCCTTAATTATACTAGAGACTGAAACATCAAAGTGGTCTAAATATAGAATAATATCATCAGCGTATTATGAAATACTATGATTATGATCATGAATCTTAATCGAGACTTCAGATTTCCTGATGGCTTGTGCTAAGGGTTCAAGAGATAGACAAAATAATAAGGGGGAAAGCGGACACCCCTGCCTTGTTCCCCGCTGTAAAGGGAATGGGGGGGAAATAATATTACCAGTTATGACTGATGCTGCAGGTGAGTGGTATAATGTCTTAATCATAGAAATGAAGTGTTCACCGAAGCCGAAACATTGCAGAACTGCCCACATATAATTCCACTCTAGCCTGTCAAAGGCTTTTTCTGCATCAAGTGAAAAGACCACACAAGGGGTTGGGTGGGAGTCCGCAAAGTCAAGAATATGAAGGAGTCGACGCATATTGTCAGATGCATTGCGCCCCTTGATGAAACCAGTTTGGTCCTCCTTGATCAAACTATGAATTACCTTCTCCATACTAGAAGCAAAAACTTTAGCATAGATTTTAAGATCACATGGGATAAGCGAAATCGGTCTGTAGCTGGAACAATCTAATGGATCTTTCCCTTTTTTAAGAAGTAATGAAATCAGTGAAGTTTTTTTTATCTCTATGAAATACCCCATGTTCAATTGCAAAATTAAATGAGTTAAGCATAAGTATCCCTACCAAATCCCAAATTTCTAAATATAATTCAGGGGGGAGACCATCTAGACCCGGCGATTTGCCCTTTTGAAGGCTTTTTAGAGAGACGTGGAGTTCCTCCAAACTTAATGGAGCCTCCAAAGATTCTTTATCTGTGAGATCAGAGGCAGTTCCAATTTATCTAAATACTGCTTACAAATTGGTTCATAAAAATCTGTTTCGGCTTTATACAGATTTGTGTAAAAACCTTTAAATATGTCATTAATTGTCACAGGGTTCGTGGTGACCTGATCATCCAATGATTTTATTGCGCTAATATATGCCTTAGACTCGCATTCTTTCAACCTAAGGGCCAATAAATGACTAGGTCTCTCTGATTCTAAATAATATTTTTGCCTAGTCCTATGTAAAATAAATTCCGCCTTTGAGTGTGAAAATAAATCATATTCTTCTTTTAATGAGGACAGCTGTGTAGCCTGTTGCTCAGTGAAACATTGTTTTTGTAGGTTTTGTAATGATTGGATTTTATTTTCTAATTGTGTAAACTGGTGAGTTTTTGGCTTTGGCAAGAGTAGAAGAGAAAGATATACTGAAACCTCGTATAGCACACTTAGTCGTTTCCCACAGTATTTGAGGATCCACATCAGAGGGCATATTAATTTCAAGAAATTACTTAATATATTCTTTTAGAGAAGTAATGAAAGTCTGATTACTTAATAATGATATGTTAAAGCGCCATCTAGGGGACTTGACTTTAACGTCGGAGAGAGGAACACTGCACAACACAGCAGAATGATCAGATAATAAAATTGGTAATATAGAGATGGAGGAATTAGATGAAATTAAAGATGGGCTGAGAAATATGTAGTCTATCCTAGAGAAAGTCTTGCTTTAGTCCTTAGCTTTAGTATTCTGAATTCTCCAAAGATCGATTAAATTAAGCTCAGTGATAAATTTATTCAGTAATTTAGAGGATGGATTGGCTGTTGTATCAGATTGAGATTTATCTAAAGCAGGATTTATGACAGCATTAAAATCACCACCCACCACTAGAGGGCAATCAATCTCCTCAAGTAGAGTTTTGGAAATCTGTGTAAGGAATGCACTGTCTGTCTCATTCGGACCATAAATAGAGACCAATGCTAACCTATTATTATATATTTTGCATCGGATAAAAACAAATCTACCCTTCTCATCACTACTAAGGTGTTCAATCGTTAAATTTAACTTCTGGTTAACAAGGATAAGCACCCCCTTAGTTTTATTTTGAGCGCTGGAAAAGGCTGCTAATTTATAATACTTATTCTGGAAACGTGCCACGTCAGATCGTTTTAAATGTGTCTCTTGAATTAGGGCACAGGAAATAGATTTACGGTGTAAATATTCTAACACAACGGTTCGTTTAACAGCAGAATTTAAACCATTCACATTCAGTGATTAAATATTTAGAGTATGCATTGAATATTCATAATCCCAAGATTGTATTCAATAAATGAAAAAAAGCAGAAGCACTTCCATTCTGTAAGTAACATGTAAACTCTGATGTGCATTTTAGATACCAAACCTCCTAGATGAAAAATCCCTTTAGAAATAAGGTAAAATAAATAAAAGTATAAATGTCTGTTGTAAAAAATAAAAACAACACAAAAAAAACCATGAACAACCGACAACCATAAACAAGAAACAACTCAGACCGGACATTACCGAGAACCTATATAGGTCTGACTGAGCAACAAAAAATAGTGATGGTTCGTGACCGATCCACTACAACGCAAGACATGTCCCCCGAAAGGCTCACACAGCCAAAAAAAAAAAGTTTTTTTGATTAAACCTTAATTAAAAAACCTTAATTAGTCCCATCCAAAAAAGAAAAAAGGGGTGTTAGTCTTACCAGCAAAGAGATTGTTGTACCGGATAGATAGGGACAATATCCCAGTAGGAGAAAGGATAGAAGAAAAAGCAAACGACAGGTTCAGGCTTCCATGCCCATCCTGTCATCATCCCTTCCTGGGCAGCTAGAACAGCCTCCATCTCGGCCATCAAGCCCCTCCCGCCGGGCCGGAGAGATAGTGGCCGCTGTTTTCCCGTTGCCTTCCCGTAGAGCCCCCGTAGAGCCGCCGCATATGTCTTCTGCTGAGATGGGGAGCTGATAAAATCCTCCGCTTTCTGTGGAGAGTCGAAACTCATCTGCTCCCCTTTGTGTCGTAGTTTGATTACCACCGGATAGATGAGGAAGGGCTGGAGACCAAGCGCTGTCATCTTCTTCAAAACCGGATTAAATGCCTTCCCCCTGATCGTTGTAGCTGGACTAAAGTCGGGAAAAAATAGTAGTGTGACATTGTCCTGTGCACATTTCACCAGATAAGCCTGCCGAGCACCTTTCAGTATCTCCGATCTGTCATGCCATCTTAGTACACAGAAGATGAGTGTGCGTGGCCGATCGGAGCCCCTCCCTCCATCATACACGCGATGCGCTCGGTCAATCTCAATGTCACGGCCTTTCAACGACGGAATCCATTTGGAAAGATTAACTCTGAGGAAACCAGCAGCGTTTGAGCCCTCTGCCCCCTCTGGCACGTCGAACGTTGTTTCTTCTGCTTCTATTCTCAATATCCGTCATCTTCTCGGTGAGTCGCTCCAGCTGATTTTTTAAGTCCGTGACTGTCCTCCTATCCTCACGTGCATCTGCCTGAACAGAATCAACGCGGTCACGTGTCTGCTTCGCCGTGGTAGCTATCGCCTCAAGCTCCTCTCTTAGCTCTTTAACAGACTTGTTGGTCACTTGTATGTCCTCACACACTTCGCGCAATGCTGGAATCAGCACCGAATCCACCACATCTCTTACTGCCGAAGCCATAGCCGAATTCAAAGTGCTTTGCTGTTCTTTAAGTGCTAGCTTAACACCGTTAGCAATAGCATCGTCGAGGTCCTCTCTGGAGATGGTGGAATCCTTGAATTTTTTCTTTATTGGCAATTGCTCAATCTCTCTTTTCCTATCGCCTTTTTCTGCCAAAGCACTCATGATGGGTCCAATGTAGAGTGGTCCAAAATTTACTGACAGGATTACACGATATGTGGCAAAGTGAGCAGAGCGAAAGACTAAGCCTGCATCGCCGTTGAAGGGTCACGTGATCCCCGGCCAGTGTACTTTCTTAAAGATGAATATATATTTCATCCTTCCCCAAATGCCTTTGTAAAAAATTTTTTTTTTAGTATAGTATATTGTATACTGTATAGCATATATATTGTATAGTATTTTACAAATTAATTTATAGACACTATGCGATTTTCTATGAAATCTGTCATCTCAAATGTGCAGACTGGCTCTGACTTTCACCAACTAGCATCAACTTCTCCAGATAGTAAATTGGCGGAAAATCAGGGCAAAAGTCGTGTATTCCAGCCTTTAGTAACAGAACATTTGCTTAGTTAACATGGATGCATCTTGTGTGTTAAAAGGTGAAAAAAATATTTTATTTTTGACATCTCACAGAGATCCTTCTGTTGGCATCTGCAGTGAATGACTTGTGCAGCAGCACCAGAAAGGCCCGGACCGCTCTTTGGTGTGCATTGCAAATGACTTTGCCCAAAACAAACAGTTACCCAGAGGAGAGAGACGAGCTGGGTACCTGCTCCCCTTTAGGCCAAGACAGTCCTGAGCAAAGCAGCTTGGAGAGAGTACTGATTGCCCTGTGATCAATTTCTGGCAGGTATACAGTTTTTTTTTTTTTTTTGTGTTTTTTGACACAAACTAACATCTAACCTGTCCAAAAAGGTGCAAGAGGGGATGGGATTGCATTTTAAGAAGAATGAATGAGTTATTTAAGTTATTCCACTAAAGTGATATGTTAGGCTCAGTTGTGGGCAGCAGATGGAATTCTTAGTTCATTAATATTTATCAGTCTTCTGTGAAAACCACCAATCAAATTATAATCAAATTCTCCAAAAGACATGGAATTATGGCAGTAAGATCAGTACTGAGCTATTTTGTCCAATGACCCCAGAAGAACTGCCAATATAAACAAGACGTTTTGAGAGAGTATGAAAGAATGATTTAACAGTGACAGAAAGAGATGAAATTAGAAGAGGGACCTTTTAACATGCTAATGGTGATAATGGAACAGAATGTATGGCAAGAGCAAGATCTGTGGCTTTGGAGGATAATGGGATATTTTTGCCCAGTTGACCTAGAAATGTATAAATAGTTGCACAGGAAACAAAAAATTATTTGTTGAAGGTTTTTTTTTTTGACAGTTTAATTAGTGTCTCCTACAACCTATTCAAAATCCTCAGCTAATTGTAGTTCCAGTGACACACATTCAGGCAAAAACAGTATTTATGATCAACAGGACGTGTTCCAGTTGTCCTTTTATTATTTTACTTATTTATGTGCATGATTCTTTGGCATCAGCACTTGGTTTTTAGTGGTCTCACTGGATAAGCAATGACAATCACACATCTTTCCTAAATCTGTTTTGTTTTTGGAAAATTTGAAAGTGAATTTATTTATTTGCAGTTTGTTTATCTCAATTCTGAATTCAACTCAGTATTCTGTTTTTCAATGTATGTATGTGGTCAATCTGTCTTTGATGTAACTCATTTGATGTTATATTGAGTAGCTGAGAGTAACATCATTCATGGACTTAAATAAATGATGTCAACAACATGTTACTAGAAAATGCTACAGACTGACATAGTTCATATGACGTGTACTCATATTGCCTTTGTTTTTTTGCTTATGCTTTTGTTCAAGTTTAACAATTAAACTAACACAACACAAAATCCCAGAACTCACAGAGTGGTGCGTAAAACTACTGTTTATTTAATTAAACATTGATTCAAAATACAATGTTAATCAATGCTCTAATTAAAAAAAATGCAGATCCCAGTCTGTATGCAGTGAAACTAAAATCATTCAGTAAAGCTGCAGTGAATTTGACTGTTCACTTACAATAATGTAAGTATGATGTATGTTTTAATATAATGTATGTTTTAAAAGAACAGTGTTATGATCAACTTGCCAAAAACAGTTGGTTGGCTGAGTTATGAAAGCCATATGTAAACAAGTTCCTCACTCTCATTCAGTTCTGAAAATCCTAAACATTTACCCAGCAAATATCATATCGAAAATCCTTAAATGCCCACTGAGTTGGGGCTTAACAGAATAAACAATACTGAAGCGTGTACCTTGCTAGATGATTTCCATTATAAAATAATTTGGACACTTTTCAAGTTTGACACCTGAATATGGGAAAGATTTGACCTTACAACATTTAAGTTGTGTTGATGTAAAGAAAAACATCAAGCAAAGCAGTGTTTGGATAGATGAGAAGTTTCACCAGTCAACAGTGTTGAAGAGTCAGAGCTCTTATTGCATAAATAGAAGAAATTATAACATCT
Source organism: Schizothorax lantsangensis (assembly GCA_027422415.1). NCBI lineage: Eukaryota > Metazoa > Chordata > Actinopteri > Cypriniformes > Cyprinidae > Schizothorax > Schizothorax lantsangensis. Next base: position 25,199,424 of record CM049840.1, read on the forward strand.
TCTGCAATCGGCAGTGACACCCAGAGTTTACAAGCAAAGTGTAGCTTTCTGATGTTCCCTTTGAATCAAACTGAGTCAGTAGGATTAAAAATACATTTTAAAAACTGCACCTTGTGGCCGTGGTAGAAAACCTACACATGACACCAAGGCAGAACTATATTCTCTGATTCAAGTTATTTTAGTCAAGAGTGAACATGTTCATTTACACAACTCAATTTATTGTACCAATTACAGGATATTTTTTTTAAGTACAAAATGTTAAATACTGTCTTTGATAAAAGAATGCCTCAATCACCTGATCTTACAAGCTAACAGACACTAAAGGTTTCTCATTGTAGTATATGAGAAGGCAGTCTACAAGGTATTGGCACAATATGTAGCAGCTTCAAATTAACAGTTGGCAATTTATATATATGTGCACACACACATACCCTTCTCACTTTAGGTTCATCACTGTCCTACAATAAAAATAAACCACAACCTAGACAGAAACAGCCACCAAGAGCAAAAAACTGTACATATGTCGGCTCCCGCCTCCTCTCCTATTGATTAGCAGTTTTGTTTCTCTGTCTTTGGGTTGTCTCTGAGCCCTCTCCATATATTGCTACATGTTGAGAAGGCTTACATTGGTTTCTGAAAAAGCTTGTAAGCTGAATAAATATAGATATATTTTTGTATCTTGAGCTGTGTTAAAAATCAATGGAGTGCTACTGAGGAGCAACCTATAGAAAACATAAAAAATGGTTCACAGGTTATTTGAAAGTCCCTCAAGGCAATAAGATGCTGTTTTTAGACACAAGCATGTTGGTTATCCACTGGTAAATGTTAGAGTGAATTTCACAGAAACATGTTAAAGAGTGAATCTCATGGAAACATGTCCAGGTCACTTTTCAACTGCCTTGCCACATATGCAGGTGCATCTGAATATCATGAAAACTTTTTTTTTTTTTTTACTTCAACAAGTGAAACATTCATATATTCTCGATTCATTGCATGTAAAGTAAAAGATTTCCAAAAAAAAATTGTTTTAATTTTGATGATTAGAGCTTACAGGTCATGAAAGTCAAAAATCCAGTATCTCAAAATATTAGAATATTTATATTTGAGTTTCATTAAATGACCATCCATACAGTATAAATTCCGGGTATCTCTTGTTCTTTGAAACCACATTAATGGGGAAGACTGCTGACTTGGCAATGATCCAGAAGACAATCATTGACACCTTCCACCTTTCACAGCGTGCTGTATCAAAGCATATTAAATGCAAAGTTGACTGGAAGGAAGAATTTGGGTAGTGCACAAGCATCAGGGACGACAGCAAGCTTGAGAATACAGTCAAGCAAAGCTGATTCAAACACTTGGGAGAGCTTCACAAGGAGTGGACTGAAGCTGGAGTCAGTGCATCAAGAGTCACCACGCTCAGACATCTTCAGGAAAAGGGCTACCAAGCCACTTCTGAACCAGAGACAACGTCGGAAGCATCTTACCTGGGCTGGAGAAAAAGAACGGGACTGTTGCTCAGTGGTCCAAAGTCCTCTATTCAGATGAAAGTACATTTTGCATTTCATTTGGAAATCAAGGTCCCGGAGTCTGGAGGAAGACTGTAGAGGCACAGAATCCAAGCTGCTTGAAGTCCAGTGTGAAGTTTCTGAAGTCAGATGATCTGGGGTGCCGTGACGTCTGCTGGTGTTGGTCCATTGTGTTTTATCAAGTCCAAAGTCAATGCAGCTGTCTACCAGGAGATTTTAGAGCACTTTATGCTTCCATCTGCTGACAAGCTTTATGGAGATGCTGATTTCCTTTTCCAGCAGGACTTTAGCACCTGCCCACAGTGACAAAACCACTTAGCACCTGCCCACAGTGACAAAACCCAGACATGTTCACAAGTCTCTGAGGTCCAAGTCCAAGTCAAGTCTCAAGTCTCTGAGGTCAAGTCTATGTCAAGCCTCAAGTCTTTAAAGCGGAGTCCAAGTCAAGTCTTAAGTCTTTGAGGTGAAGTCCAAGTCTTTGTTCTATTTGTTAGCAACAGTTCTTTCAGCTAGTTATTGAGGCTAAATCAGTTTTGAAATACTGATTTCACGATATGATTTTCTCAACAAAAAAAACTAACAAAATTTAAGACAAAGAAATTAAAAGGTGTCCATTTATTAATTGTCAGATAAAATGCTGCACATTTTTGTAAAATTGAAATGTCAAACAACAAAACTACATTTTAAAACAAACCCCAATTAATCAAATTAATTACACAAATGAAATAAATCTCATATAAACAAACTAAGGCTTTGCCTGTGCTCTATTTCAATTTAAAATTAGAGGCATTAACCACTGTATATTAAACACAACACAATCCAAACAAAGATGCTGCATACATCCAGCATGAGCAGTTTTTCATCTAAATTGGATTGTATCATTTCGAAAACAAAATGGTCTGACTTTAGTTTTGTGAAACTATTCTACATAAAACAAACCAGCAGACAGAGAAGACAGGCTGAATTAATGCAGATTCACTCTCTGCCAGCAGGTGGCGCTTGAACATCAATTAAACATCGTTTAATCCTTGGTTGCCGCTGTAAACAAAGCAGAGCTGCGGTTATGAACACTACTTTAATATGCATTACACGGAGGCAAGATGAAAAGAAAATACCATTTAAACGTTTAAGACAGTTTCCCCCAGAGATACATTCATATAAACTCCTATACCAAATGACTTGCGTTTTTTACGAGTCTCACGTCACGAGTCCAAGTCAAGTCTCGAGTCAGCTGCTCACGAGTCCAAGTCAAGTCCCAAGTCTTTATTTATGCGACTTAAGTGCGACTCGAGTCCAAGTCGCAGACTCGAGTTTCCATCTCTGACAAAACCACTTCCAAGTGCTTTGCAGACCATGATATTACTGTGCTTGATTGGCCAGCCAGCATGACTGACCTGAACCCCATATGGAATCTATGGGATATTTTCAAGAGAAAGCCCCGACCAAGTATTGAGTGCATAAAAAAACATACTTTAAAGAACTTGAACTTTTCTGTTTTGCAAATCCTCTTTTTGATTGATCTTAGGATCTTAAAAGTGACATATCATGAAAATCTGACTTTTCCAGGTTTTAAGTGCTATAATCAGGTCCCCAGTGCATCTACCAACCAAGGAAACGTGAAAAAGATTAACCCAGTAACTTTGTTTTGGTAAGCCTTTTTCTGCAAGTGTCTGAAAAAACGAGCACATCTGATTTCGCTCCCTTGGTGACGTGGCAAAGGGATCTCATTATAATATTACCGCCCCTTAATCTGTAAATTTCCACCCGCTGTGCCGTCATTTTGATTTCGCAAGCGACAACAGTGTACCAGGTTTAATGCCATGGTGAAAGTTTGAGCAAAGCATGATAACTGTTCTGCCTTTGGCTGCACAGACGAGCACAGAACACCATTTAGAGTCCCAGCCTCAGAGGAGACAAGAGAGCAGTGGATTTATTGATTTATTTACTGTATGCTGCTGCCAGACAGATCTAAAATAATCATGCCCAGCTGTTTACCTTCTCCAACATAACTGACTGTTTTTGTAACTCGTGTGCGTTTTTAACGTAAACGTGTGTGTGAATGAGAACTTAGTTTACTCATGCTGTGACAGCCGCTTCGGATGTGTGCACTCAGAAAACCGTATATCAGAAGTTTAAACTAATATGGTTTAAATTGCATGATTTCAGCACGATAATCAGAACCAAAACAATGTTTTTGGCAGGTACAAGCTGAAATGGCACAGCTCTATTCTGAAAAGGGGGCGGGAGCAGCAGCTCATTTGGATTTAAAGAAGCAGGCATGAATATCAGAGTGTTTCTGCTTTCACTAAAAATAGGCATTTTCAAAATCATATAATAAATGATCTGTGGGGTACTTTGAGCTGAAACTTCAGACACATTCTGGGGACACCATAGACTTATATTACATATTGTAAAAAGGGGCATAATGTCTCCTTTAATATTGTAATATTTTGAGATGCTGTATTTTTTACTTTCATGAGCTGTAAGCTCTAATCATCAAAATTAAAACAAAAAACTTTTGAAATGTTTTACTTTACATGCAATGAATCTAGAATATATGAAAATTTCACTTTTTGAAATAAGTAAAAAAATGAACTTTTTCACGATATTCAATTTTTTTGAGATGCACCTGTATATATACACTATATTGTCAAAAGTATTGGGTCGCCCCCTTCTAATGAACAGGTTTGTCTACTTTAGTAATTTCTATGAGTACAAATCGTAATGTTATTATGATATTCTAGGAAATTGTGTGCTTCATGTGTCATTCTAACATGACAATGCCTCTGTGTATAAGACAAGGTTCAAAAAGAAAATGATTGATTCAGTCAGTGTGGAAGAACTTGACTGGTCTGCATAAAACCAAGTCCTAATCCCAGTTTAACACCTCTGGTGTGACTGTAAATACAGACCTTGAGCCAAAAACTCATCACCAAACACCAATGACTTGTACATATGGGTACAGTCATTTTAGACACTTCCAAAACGGTTTTATTTATTTTTTTTAATACATGAATTATGTTTCCATCTTTTTGCTACAGTTTTGGAAGTGCCATTTTCTGTTCTAAAGGGTCCCAATACTTTTGTCCATGTTGTGTATGTACAAGTCATGTATACACGCACACACACACACACAAATAAAACTTATTTTAGGATTGTGAAGATATTTTGCATAGCCACATTATTTTCATTACAATTATACTTTACAATTTAAATATTCATGTAACACGGTAATGACAATTAGGGGAAATGGTCTTTAACCAAAATATTAATTATGATTTTTGGGTTGAAATGCAACCTGAACATGTTATTGACAGGTTGTGTGAGATTTACCTATAAATAAGTAGCACAACTGTCAGCACCTGTAAAAAATTAATGGGTCATGATACAATTCTCACTCAGTTTGCTGGTTTGTGATTTGTTTTGTACAAGCCAAGAAAACAGCTAAATAGGCCCAACATTATCATTCATTCAATAAGCAATATCGGACCTGAAACAGGATATGGATGCATACATTGTTAGTTGGGACACCGTTTGCTGAGGTCTTATTGTATTTTTCTCTTGTAGATAATGACCTTGGTATTGTATAGTCATTCTTGCTCTGTATTTTCTCTCTATCTCTTGCGTTCTCCCTTTTGTGTGCGTTTCTTTTCTTTGTCCTTGCGCTCCTGCTTGGCCAGTTTGTCTTTCTCGCGTTGGACCTTGTCCTGCTCTTTCTTCTTCTGTGAGTCCTCTCTGGCCTGGTCACGCTGCTGTTTGCGGCGGTTCAAAACCTCCTCGACATTGGTGTTTTTGAACAGGGCTGGGGCTGGCAGTGAAGGGAACCGTTCATGTAGATACAGATATTTAGTCTTATCATTGCAGACCACACTACATCTGCTCCTACAACAGTACTGCACACTATATATACTGTATATAACCAGAGCAGAGATCGTCTCCTGAAGTGATCGTGTTTATTACATAGTAGAGTGATGGTGTAAAAAGGATACATTTGTCACTGGGTATCCCCACTGCAGCTTGTTCTTCCTCAACATCTTCAGTACAAATGTTAAAGAAACTGCTTCACACTGGATCACCTGATCCCTGACCTTGAGAAAGACTCAGTGATGCTTTGTTCGTAACAAAGTGCCACAGAAATACAACATTACAAAACATATGTGTTAAAAGGATATTCCTCTTCATCTGTGATATTAGCATACTGTGCCAGTACAGCCTCTTTCCTCTTCTTGGCTTCCTCTGTCACCTCCTTCTGTTTGACCACAATCTGTGCCTGCTTCTCTATCAAACTGGCAATAGCCTGAACCTCAGCTGAAAATAGAAAAAAATAAAGAGTTTTCCAAAAACAGTGGCTGAAAAACAAATGTTTATATCACCATTACTGTACTGTGAAATAATAGAGGATATTATGAAAATCTTGGTTATACAAAAGTTATGGAATTGTTACACAAACAAAAAAGTGAGAAATAAAAATATTAACATACAGAACTGTTCAAGTTTAGTAAAATTGTTTAATAAAAAAAAAAAAAGCTCAACAAGGCTGCATTTATTTGATCAAAAAAAACTGTAAAATTGTGAAGCATTATTACAATACTTACTGATTTCACTTAATATATTTTAATATGTAATTTATAAGTATTCAGTAAAGCTGAATTTTCAGCAGCCATTACTAATACGATGATTATCAATGTTTAAAACAGTTGTGCTGCTTAGTATTTTAGAAACTGATACTTTTTTAGGGTTTTTTAATAGTTCAAAAGATTATTTGAAACAATTTGTTGTAACATTATAAATGTATCTAGTCACACCAGTCAGATTAATGCTTCCTTGCTAAATAAAAGTATTAATTTCTTTTAAAAAAAAAATCTTACCACAAACTATTGAACAGTAGAGCATAGTGCAATTTCTTTTAGAATATGTAAATTCTGATCACTCACAGTAGTATGAGACTGTTAGTAAATGAGTCACTGTGATTGACCTTTTCTAATTTCAGCTCTCCACTTACCATCTTCCCGAGTACCCTTCACTGCAGACCTGCTGCACTCAGTCCACTGTTTTAAGATCTGCTGGCAAACCTCCTCAAGACTGTCCTCTTCCTACAACAATAAAGTGACCTGTTTACTAACACAAGCCTAAAACGTTCAGCCAAACGACTGTATTTGGATGTTTACAGTGACTTATCACCAATCTCTCTTTACACACACCTTACGTAAACCTACATTCAAATATAGTTTCAAACATCTGAAAATAAGTTGCTCGTGCTCGATTACTTTTGAGTAAATTATAATATTAATAATAAACAATACCAGTGAATGGCAACAGGCTTTTGATCACGTTTCACACTTTAACTGCTCAAACGAAGGAATTCAGTTTATAACATAGAAGTGTCTTTCGGGTTTATAATGAGTTTTTCAGAACACTTGTTAAATGTTACAGTGTTTTTGTCAGCAGAGCCGCTCGTGTGAAATATCTTGACAGCTGAGTTGCGCGTGCGAGTGTCACTCACGAACATGCGCGTGCACTGACCAGAAAAGCAGACAGAATGCCCTGAAGAGCGTCCTTTTGCTCTTCATCGTTTTCCTCTTCCTGAAGCACTCCGAGTATATATGCTCCGTAAACTTCTCTGTCTACTTCGAGGGAGTCCAACCGCTCGTTCAGCCAGTTTTCAAACTCCCCGGCGATTTGGTTGGGCGCCGCCATCTTGCCTGGCTGGGGTCCTGATAGTGAGGCGGGATGTCCGCGCAGAATGCCAGAAACAAATGCGCTCCACTAACGTTCAAAAGAAACATCCATACTTACGCATCCTTTCATTGCGATAGAATTTGCGAACTTAGTTATTTCATTATTTACATTTAATTTTTACACGGGGAGATTACATTTTAGCTTGGTGTTCATATAAGTGAGTGCAGTCTAGTGCGTGTGAAAAGATTATTTAAATGCTCACAATTTGAGCGCATCATGTTTTAAACATGCATTGTTTTATAATGCAAGCGTCCTGTGCAGCAACGTGATAGTTGATTTTTAAACCAAAGCCCACCACTAGAGGACACTAGCTGCCAATTTACTCCTGAAGGCCGTATTCTCTCAGGCGCACATCCGGATCCAGGTAAAGAACTGTTGGATTCTGCTGTATTAAAAAAGCATATGCAGGTACTGTGATGTTTATATTTTAGCAATAGATTAACACGTTTGCATCTGGTGTGGGCATTGATATTTTGTACTTAATTTCTTTCCATTTAGGAATCATAATGAGGTTTAAAACTGGTCAATAAATGAATATGCATCATATCAATATGCTGAGAGGGCTACACAAATATTTTATAGAATGTTTGTGTTTATGTTTAATAAATTGTGTATGTACATAGGTCTGCGTAAAAGCCCGTTCATGCTTAAGATTAAGCCTGTATTGTATTTGATGCATGAATTTCTAAGGTCTTTAATATATCAACATGATCAAACCTTTGCTGAAACACCTGTTGCACACAATCCATTACTTGCTTCTTGCCTCTGACTGATAGTTCATACTTTTTTAGTAAAAGACCTTTTAGTGTAATTCTAAAAATGTCCAATCAAAAGGTCACGTCCTTTTGCAGTGAATGTAAGGTAAAGTAAATATAAGGAGAACTTCACCATAAAAAAATCATGTTAAATGTATGATACAGCAGTTCTGTTGAGAAATGTTTATCTCTCAATCACTGTATTGCATTGCATTATGTTTTCCCCCCCCCCCCCCCGTATTAAAACTACAGAGTATAATGACACTTTTGAATATTATCTTTTTAAGCCATATTGTTGGGAAGTATATAAATTGCATAAAAATATCAGTTGTCACTCTGTAAGTAAGCTTCTATACTGTTATAAAAAATGACTGATTTACATTACAAACTATCAGAATTTATCAAGTTTTTTTGTCCATATAAATAACAATATCTGCACAAAATTATTATTATTATTTTTTCAGTTTGAGCCTCTGACTAAAATTGAGGTGTTTTTGGATACACTTACACTTACGAATGTAAGCTCCATATTCTCGCTATATCATATGAGCTATAAAAGCCGGATGTGTGATACAAAACACAACACACATATCCACTTACTCTAGATTTTGTGTGAAGGTTCAACAAATATTCCATTAAAAAAATTGCTTTATTATTCTGTATGTCAGGCTTTCCAGGGTTAAATCCAGGAGACTGTATCTGAAGTGTCCATTGGTGTTTACAAGTCCCTTGTGTATCAGTGTTTGTTCTGTGGTTTAACCAGTGAGTAAAATTCATCAGGGCATAAGTTCAAAACAAACAAACAAATACGTTGCACACATAAAGGAACAGTGTAATGAATTTGGCCTCTGTATTTTGATTTTAGACTAAGAAATGATGTGCTCATGTGTTTTTACTGTTTGATTATGTTTATGGTCTATGGTCGTGATGTCTGAAGCTTTTTCATGCCATCTCTGAGAGGAAAGATGTTCTGTTTTTTTTTTTTTCTATTTGGAAGACAAAGTTTGAGGCTCTTTGAAAGTATAAGATTTTTAATTTATAACACTGATACAGAGAAAACATGAGAGCGGGAAGGTAAAATGTAAAGATGGAAAAAGAGACTGATAAGGCCATTCCCAGGCATAAGGGTCCAGGGTCGTTGGTCATGATGTTGCTTGTTGCTGTGGGCCACTATTTTAAGCACTATTTTTATCAAGGGGACGCAGATTGATTCAAAGTGACAAGAGCCAGGGGCTGTGGCAGAGCGTGCGGGTGGGCATCTACATGCTCGGGTCCAAAGGCAAACACTCACGCTCTCTCGGTCTCTCTTTCAAAGATCTCTATCTCCCACCACCCATCACTGAAGCCTCCTCCGGGACCAATACTGTGTCCTCTCTGTCAGTATCCCGGCTATACACATCTGCATGTGACACAAACCTCCGGCCCACTTCGTGATCAGCGTGTGTGGTCGTGACTGTTTTCAGGGTGTCCTTAAAAAAGTATTCAAATGTATTATAGTCATGTTTTATAATTTAAGGTGATAAAAGGTTAAGTTTGTGGTTTTTAAATTGGAAATGAAAAGAAAGGAAGCACTTCATATAAATGAGTATGATTAGATATTACTTTCATGAATTCATTAACTAGAACTTTACTCTATTTTAGTTGTTAAATGTTTTTCATCTTAAATATTAGTTAAATTAAAGTGCAAATAAATTAAAAGTAAAACTTTTTTTTTATTATTCAATTCCTGCAACATCTTTTCTTAGAGTGTGGCGTTAGCAACGCCAAGGTCATGGGTTCGTTTCCCATGGAAAGCAAGAACTGATCAAATATGTACTTTAAATGCAATGTCTTTGGACAAAAGCACCTGTCAAATGGGTAAATGTAAATTTACATTTTTTTTTCAGCCCTAATCATGATTTATATAGATCAACTGAATACATGGATGAAATGTTTAAAAGAAGCCCCACTTTTCTCATTTAATAACATTTTTGTTATTATCGTGTTTTTTATGAAAATAAAATTTGATAAAAGTTGGTTTTAATGGTATTGAATTATTATGTTTTACAAATTTGCATTAGAATGTCCTAAAAAGCCTTATGTTTCATTAATTTAAACATGCAGAAGATATTTGCTTATAGTTGTTTGTTTGTGCATGTTAGCCCAGTTTCCACCAGCAACAGAAGCATCTTAACATTTTAACAAAAAGTTTTTAGATTTATACCTTTTTTATTTGTATTTGCATGTGTGTGTTTTCTTGTAGTTGTGTTTGTGTGTTAGCTGTGCAAGTTCTGGCTATATAAAGGACAGTCAGCAGTACAATAGAGATGTAGAAGGTCACATATGTAGCCATTTTCTGGCATATGGAGTGGACGGCAGAGCAGAGGTTATCACTTTTCTTCTTCTGTCTTTCTCAGTGTGACAGCTCTGGCCTACACTATCTCTGTCCTCTTCAGACGCATGCATCTTATCTTCAGTTTCACTCCATTCTCCAGGGCTGTCTTCTCTCAGCAAGGCAAGCGGCTCCCATTGTTTGGCCATCTTGTCTTATCGCTGCGCCGACCCCTCCTCTGGCTGTTTTCAGTTGTGTTTTGCTCGTCACTTGGTTCTCGGCAAAACGGCAAACTGAGACACTGACAGCAAGAGGAGCCTGTCTAATGGAGCCTCACTCTGAGGAGAAAATAGCAAACAAACAATAGAGGAAGCAGAGAGGATGGATTGTGTAATTCAGGAAGAGAGGATGGGAATTTGCATACTATGCGTCCCAAATAGTGTCAGATATAATAATTAGTGCGTCCCCAATTATAGTACATTTTTCCGGTGGGTTTTTGCAGTTTGCACAAATGCTTGTACAACAGAAGAGAAGGTTTTTGTGAATTCACTTTTGGCTTTCTAATGGTTCCCAAGGAAGATCATGAATTTTATAAATTGTGATTTGTAGGACTTGAAACATAATGGAAATTAATACAATTAATATCATGTAATCTTATTAATCTTATTAACTTATTAACTTATTTTTAATTATTTTAATTATACATTTTTCCTGTGATGGCAAAGCTGAATTTTCAGCAGTTGTTACTCTTCAGTTTCACATGATCCTTCAGAAATTAGTCTAATATGCTGCTCATGAAAAGATTTCTTATTACTATTACCTATGTTTAAAACACTTGTGCGGTTTCATATTTTTTTAATATCAAAACAAACAAAAGACTTACTGACCCCAAGGTGTGTGTGTGTGTGTGTGTATGTATATATATATATATATATATATATATATATATATATATATACAGTGGGTACGGAAAGTATTCAGACCCCCTTAAATTTTTCACTCTTTGTTATATTGCAGCCATTTGCTAAAATCATTTAAGTTCATTTTTTTCCTCATTAATGTACACACAGCACCCCATATTGACAGAAAAACACAGAATTGTTGACATTTTTGCAGATTTATTAAAAAAGAAAAACTGAAATATCACATGGTCCTAAGTATTCAGACCCTTTGCTCAGTATTTAGTAGAAGCACCCTTTTGATTTAATACAGCCATGAGTCTTTTTGGGAAAGATGCAACAAGTTTTTCACACCTGGATTTGGGGATCCTCTGCCATTCCTCCTTGCAGATCCTCTCCAGTTCTGTCAGGTTGGATGGTAAACGTTGGTGGACAGCCATTTTTAGGTCTCTCCAGAGATGCTCAATTGGGTTTAAGTCAGGGCTCTGGCTGGGCCATTCAAGAACAGTCACGGAGTTGTTGTGAAGCCACTCCTTCGTTATTTTAGCTGTGTGCTTAGGGTCATTGTCTTGTTGGAAGGTAAACCTTCGGCCCAGTCTGAGGTCCTGAGCACTCTGGAGAAGGTTTTCGTCCAGGATATCCCTGTACTTGGCCGCATTCATCTTTCCCTCGATTGCAACCAGTCGTCCTGTCCCTGCAGCTGAAAAACACCCCCACAGCATGATGCTGCCACCACCATGCTTCACTGTTGGGACTGTATTGGACAGGTGATGAGCAGTGCCTGGTTTTCTCCACACATACCGCTTAGAATTAAGGCCAAAAAGTTCTATCTTGGTCTCATCAGACCAGAGAATCTTATTTGTCACCATCTTGGAGTCCTTCAGGTGTTTTTTAGCAAACTCCATGCAGGCTTTTCATGTGTCGGGCCACTCTGCCATAAAGCCCCGACTGGTGGAGGGCTGCAGTGATGGTTGACTTTCTACAACTTTCTTCCATCTCCCGAATGCATCTCTGGAGCTCAGCCACAGTGATCTTTGGGTTCTTCTTTACCTCTCTCACCAAGGCTCTTCTCCCCCGATAGCTCAGTTTGGCCGGACGGCCAGCTCTAGGAAGGGTTCTGGTCGTCCCAAACGTCTTCCATTTAAGGATTATGGAGGCCACTGTGCTCTTAGGAACCTTAAGTGCAGCAGATTTTTTTTTGTAACCTTGGCCAGATCTGTGCCTTGCCACAATTCTGTCTCTGAGCTCTTCAGGCAGTTCCTTTGACCTCATGATTCTCATTTGCTCTGACATGCACTGTGAGCTGTAAGGTCTTATATAGACAGGTGTGTGACTTTCCTAATCAAGTCCAATCAGTATAATCAAACACAGCTGGACTCAAATGAAGGTGTAGAACCATCTCAAGGATGATCAGAAGAAATGGACAGCACCTGAGTTAAATATATGAGTGTCACAGCAAAGGGTCTGAATACTTAGGACCATGTGATATTTCAGTTTTTCTTTTTTAATAAATCTGCAAAAATGTCAACAATTCTGTGTTTTTCTGTCAATATGGGGTGCTGTGTGTACATTAATGAGGAAAAAAAATGAACTTAAATGATTTTAGCAAATGGCTGCAATATAACAAAGAGTGAAAAATTTAAGGGGGTCTGAATACTTTCCGTACCCACTGTATATATATATTAGGGTTGTGCCGATAGACGATAGTATCGTGTATCGACGATAGTCAGAGATATGACGATAGCAAATGTCTTTGTCGATAGTCAAGACGATATTAGGCTCATTCTCCTATTAATGTATAAAACTATTATTATTATTATTATTGTTAGGCGGCCTATTGTTATTGGGCTATCAAATTGCCACCCTATTTTACCTCACTGCCGCACTTCACACACACACACGCGCAAATGAGGATTAAGGCCAAAGTATACTTCGGCCGTCCTCTTCTACACGCTGTCATCAAGAGGGCTCGCGGACAGTCGCACACCCCGTCCGAGTGCAGGCAATTTTTTGAGACCGCGCAAGTCAAGTTGGTGGTCCTGCGCATGTGTTGACCTCGTCCGTCCGCACTCTTCAGCGGCTGAGTATACTTTGAATGCTGCACGGACACGGCTGCGCGCGAGACGGAACGGAACAGAACGCTGAAAGTGAAGAAGCCTTTAGGCTTCTCCTCCTCAATGGAAATGTTTTAAAAATGGACTCTAAAACTAAGCCCACATCAAAATTGAACTGCAGGGTGATAATCGTTATTTACAAATTAGGCTGTCAAGAGTGCAAAAAGAGACATCTTTTAGACATCTTCTTGAACAGCTTCGAGCTATGAATGAACATGACGAAACTGCACCGGCAGCATTTCGTTTTCTTTACAGCACATTAACAAAACACATGGATGTTTATTCTTCATCATTGTTATTATAAAAATATGCAGTTAATAAGTTATCAGTCTAAAACTGGGCTCGTCATGGGGCGCTTCCGGAGCACTGTATGACTGATGTAACTTTACTCCAAAAATATGAACTTACCTGAAAATACTTTTATCTTTAACATGTTCGTTTATGTCCAACACAAACTACTTTTGATTTTCACCTTGACTGATTTTTAGACTGATAACTTCCGCGCCGATGCGGCAAACCTGTCACTGGACGTGCGGTCCTAATAGCGATGTATGACTGCTGTATCCGAATATGAACTAGCTGTTTTAAATATTTTTTATATTTAACATGTTAGTTTTTCAGTATGTTTGAAAGTATATTATTTCGGTTATTGGTACTTCTAGGCTCTCTCTCTCTCATACACGCCGATTTAAAAATCACCAAATAGTTATGAAATAGCTTATGACAAGTACAGAGAGTCTCTCTCTTGCCCCACCCACCCATGCACGATAATATCGTGTATCGGCGATCTCACAGGCTGGCGATATGACGATATAAAAATGACCATATCGCCCAACCTTAATATATATATATATATATATATATATGTATGTATGTATGTATGTATTATTTACATGCACTTCTTTAATTCATTGCAATTCATTTACTTCCATGTCAAGATTATTTATGTAGTTCTTTCAATATTGTTCCATCCTTTAATGCCCCCAGTGATTGTATTTCAATAAACTTCGTAAGATGTTTAGGTGAAGAGGAAGATGCCAAATATTATCTAGTTATAGTTTGTGCAATACCAGTCATAATGGAACGTAAATAAAAAAAAAAAAATCACAGCAATTTCCTTGTTTGCAAATCCTTATACCGTAATCAAGCTGCAATTTTTTTAAATCTATGGTTGTAAAATGATTAAAAAAAAGATAATTTAGTTTATGAAAGTAATGAATTTAGCTAGATTATGAATTCATCGTTTACATGCAAAAAAGCCTTTGACTCACTCACTAGAGGCTTACAGATTTTGAAGCACATTTCCTGGAAAGCTGCTCACTAGGGCCTAAAGACACAGAGATACACAACTTCTCCATCACCAGCAAAAAGTGTGTAGTTTAAGTATTCAAATTGAGACAGTCATCGTCTATGCTTAGAGCAAACGTCGCAACAAAACTAGAATGTCCCTGTTATAATTAACAAAGCTGCCACATTGCATACTTATAGTGTAGACAGCTCTGTTGATAATAATTGGAGCACTTTAGTTTTGTCGTGCCACATGTTAGAATATGAGAAGCAAAAAGGGTTGGACGGAAGAAGAAAGAAATAGAGAGGAGGTAGGAAGTAATGAGGACCTAATTATCTTAGATTATAGAAATGGTGAGGACAGAAGTGCCTGTGAGAGACACAGACAGGAGCACACACACATAGAGATGATGGCTGGGGTCAAGTGGCTGGGAGGATTAGTTCTAGTGTGTGGCAGGCAAATCTCAACTGGCCCTCAGAGGCCAAAAAGTTCACCGCAACTTTGGCTCCCTGCGATCGTGGCACCGTGTCATTAATCCGGATGCGCTGGTGCGTGTAAATACACACTTGTCCTTCCCTGTAGGCATGTGCTTGCACCTCCCTCAATCCAGCCATCCAGCTCTCCTGAAATGTTTAATGGAATTAAGGCAATGAAAATGCAAGATGAATAAGGGACTAGAGAGGAAAGAAAAAAGGGTAATGAATCTGATGAATATTCAGGTGGCTTCTGGTCCGGCGAGAGCTGTCTGTCAGCTCTGATCCGTCGCCTCTCTTTCTCCACAGCAGCAACACAAAAACACAAAGGCTGCTTGACAGCTCTTTTTTCTCATAAATGCTCAGTTGTATGTGAATTTCTATGAGGGTGGACCAGGGAAATTAATAAGATAACACAATTAAGATAATTATTAAATCATAGGAAAGTCATGGAAATTATATTGAATATATAGTTCTAATTATTCTTCAATGTCAAGACTTGTACAGTGCTTTTTATATTTGTATATTTGTTTAAAAACAGCTTTTTATTTTCAGTTTTTAGTTTAGTTTTGCAAAATTTTTGTTGAATTTTCTTTTCAGTGTACGTTTTTTTTTGTTTTTTGTTTAGTATTGTAGTTTGCTAAAATTAATGTATAAACTAGTGTATTTTTAAAATATTTATTAATATGTATTTTAGTTTCATTTTCCTAGTAATGTTAGTTTAATTTTGTTTATTACAGTTTTTAATGTTTTAGAATTGGCAAAGTTAATGTTTTTCCTCAGTGGTTCTCAACCTTTTGACTCAAAGCCCCTCATTTTCCACAACAACATTCAAAGGTCACTTTCATTATAAAAATTACCATGCTGTTTTAAGATGAAAATGAGAATTCATGTATTTTAAACACGTTATAGCTATTATGATCAATTCATTCGTGCAGTTCTTTCTTTCTTTTTTCTTTCTTTCTTTCTTCTTCATTTAGTCCGCTTAAACCCTGCCCCTGCAAGCTGATGTTCATCTGCTTTCATATTTGATGGATATAACGTCGCCCTGCATATATTTTCTTCTGAAAATCCATTACACTCAGATGAACATCAAAATACAGATGAAAAATCGGTCACTACTTCTGTTTTATCACAACTCATGACCAAATTGACTTTTAATTATTTTAAGTAACCTTGAAGCCCCCTTCGAAGTTGCCTGTGGACCCTGGACCCCCTGGACCCCTGGTTGAGAACCACTACTTCAACTAATATCACTTTAAATTTTAAAGATTTTATCAAATTTTTCATCATAAACTAAAACCAAAATTAATTCTTGGCCATTTTATTTTAGTTTAGTGCTGGTGTTTTCCCCCCGGCCTTTCAGTTGTTGGTTTTTGTCTCTGTTCCACTTAAAGGCACTAAGCGATTTTTGAAAAACGCTTTTGACCACAGTGTCGGACCGAGTCCCAAAACACACTTGTAGCCAATCAGCAAGAAGGGGGCGTGTCTTGAAGAAAGAGCTCAATTTGAGTGCACAGGACGAATATTAGCAGATCGACTATAGATAGAGAGAGATGGCAGATAAAAAAAGAGGAAAATATCAGAGAAACAAAACATTAAAAAGAAGGGTTATGATCAGGCAAGAGGTAGGACCCGCATAAATATCGGAGCAGCTTTCCAGCGGTGGAGAGAAACTCAAGGAGCGGGAAGGGCTTGAATAGGACGCTGAGGTTGCGTTGTTTCTTCTTGATAGGTAAGTTAACACAGGGCTCTAGACTCATTCTTCCCACTGGTCGCACTTGTGCGACTAACTTTCTCAGTTGGTCGCACGAGCACATAATTTGGTCACAAGTTTTTATCTTTTTTTTTTATAATTTTTTTTTATACAACATTTGATTTATCAATGCATGCTGATGAACTTTTATAATAGTTTATAGTTATATGGTAACGAAAGTGTTCAACATTCAACCCTTTTTCATCAGTATTATTTGTGATTTCAATTTTGTGACAGGAATTCCTCTTTTTGCTTTCACTTTCAAATTCGCGATCTTGGTGTCATGCTTTACAAGAAAAGATAATTGTCTGTTTTGCTTATATCTATACACCTTTCACTTTTTAAGACTAAAACAAAAGATGATTCATTGTTATTCTTAATTAAAAAGCACAACAACAATAAAACAGTAGGCTACAATGACAAACTAGCTTACATAACATTTATTAACAAAAACGAATAAGACGAGGCATGGCATAGGACACATCACATGCTGTATTATATACCGACTAATAAATTACAGAATGTTTAGCAAACACTGAGGAATCAAATAATAATAATATAAAAAAATTACGGAAAGCCTCCATACCGTAACGTGAGGTAAACAGCAAAGATAACAAGCTTTTCAAAACGAAAACAAAATGAAAAGTAAAACTAAACTGGCTGTCGCTGACAGGACTTGCATGTTTTTTCTACAAGAATACCAACATGTTCACCTTCTCTGGTTTAAGAAGCGGTCTTTTACTTTAGTTTGAAAACCAAATCCTCCGTTGTGCTCTGTCCGCGGCGCGCACCTTCGCGCTCGTGCTGACACAGCGAGTATAAACCAGGCTCTACACCTGAAGCGCTCGTGCTGAAAGCACCTTTCTTCACGTGATCAGTGAAATCTGACTCCTGCTACAATGTGCTGCGGCTGGCAGTGCGCGCTGTATGAAGCAGACGCTTTGGAGCAGCGCAGACCATGCACTCGCACAAGTGCGACCACGTCAAATTTTTACTCGCACACTCTCAAAAAATGGTCGCAGTCTAGAGCCCTGTAACATTGATTTTGCTTCGTTTCACACAACTTATCCATGTTGGCTTTTGTTTGAATATGCTTGTGTGTCATCTTCGCTTGTTTCCGCGATCGTGCCATGGTTGTGTACGTTCAAAATAAGGGCGAGGTCCTGTTGGGCTATGGGTGTGTTTGTTTTGGTGCTTTCAAATATCAACATCGTTTGTCAAAAATCGCTTAGTGCACCTTTAATGAAAATGTTTTAATTTAGTCTGCATTTGTAGTTTTCATTATTGATAACATTAGGGCTGATGCTTCCACACAAGTGAGAGTGTTTGCCAGGCCTACAGGAATGTGTGAGCCGTCTCTTTCTGGGTCATTGAACTTTTTTGGCCTCTTTTGAGCTGAGTGCTCAAACTTTTCCTATCCTCTCCTCCGTCCGGCTGTCGTTATGCCAGCTCTCATGGTTTCTGTAGAGACAGGGTGGAGATGGTGTCGGGGGGTGATGACACCGGTCACTTAGCAAGAGAGGACATGTCCAGACGGCGATGAGTCCGAGAGCAAATATTTAGCCCAGCCACTTCAGGAGGGGATCCAGGAAGGTAGGGAAGCAGCAGCGTCTTTGCCAAGCCCAGAGACGTGACTTCAACCTGGGACGGAGACCTCAGCCGTCCTGCCCCCCCTCGCTGAATCTTCTACCCCCGTATTCAGGGTCACGGATCTCATCTCTGGACTAATATCTCAAGCAGTCCACAGATGGGGAATTAAATTGGAGAGCTGGCTCAGTATCAGCCGAAGGATGAATGGATGGATGGAGCACAGGGTGGCAGAGGGAGGGAAGGTTAGAGAGAGGGAAAGGAGGCGATAGATAAGAGGGGCCTTTGCTGGTGATAGATGAGGAAAGCAGACAGGAACAGTGGAGGAGAATCTGTTGGCAGGAGGAAAGCGAAGAGAAGCACGCCTCTTTTTATTCACCTCAAACCTGACTGCAGGAAGCATATGCCGTATCTGTTCATGAGAACATATAGGTCTCACACTTACACATGCGATTCCTGTCACCCTTATTGCATAACAACAGCACTGTAGCTGAACACAATGTGGCGAGCAGACAACAAAGCAAATAACCAATTAGTGGCACATTGATAAAAACAGTAGAGAAAAGCACTGACGTGTGGAGGTCTCTAGCTGTAGACATATCAAGACAGAATGTTTGGTTACAGTTAATATAAACCTTAGTCAGGGTAGCACCATTTAAATTTTGATGGTAATGAAAGCAAGGCTGTGAGGGATAGAAATACAGTGTGTTCAATGTATTATTCTGCTGTTTAACAACATCCCAGTTGTTCAGTTGACAAAACACCTTTCCAAAAAAACTTTCACTAGACAAAAACTCCAAAACTCACTTTAAAAATTGTTTTATGAAAATGACATGTGATCTGGGGCATGCTACTATAACGACTTTAGGTATATTCCCCTGCAGCTTCTTAGTTGTTTATAATGACAGTGTTGTAGTTTTACTGCATCACGTTGCTTGTGTGTGTAAATGTAAATGGGATTTTGTTTTGTGTCATAACCCAGGACAAGTGATAAAAGTTGGATTTTTATCCAACTGCAATGAGTGACAGTAGATTTTGTTGGCCGCTTGGTTTGTATTGTAGCCCTGCCTATGCTGAAATCTAATTAGACTGAATGAGGCACTCCTCATATTAAAAATGGGGAGACTGCTTGTATTTAGAATCAGATAATATACAATAATTCTACAAAGAAAACCATGCACATGTCGTGCATATAGTTTAGTGAAGCATAATACAAGATATATGTTTCATGCTTTTTGCTGTGTGACGGAGTGTGTGTGAATACAGAGTGAGTTGTTGTAATTGGCTGCTTTGTGATTGGTTGTGTCTTTTTCACATTTGGTTGGAATGGACAAATTATTTGTTGACAGAATCTTGTCATGTTGCATCTGGCTGTAAGTTCTTTTTTTTCATTGTTAAAAACTCTTACTCCCATCCCTGCTTAAAGTGCAGAACTATCAATGAGCCATTCATGGTTTGATTTCCTCAATAGGTTAATATGGAGCTCTATGATGTTGTTCTGTTTGTTTGACTGGTCATGTCAAGTTCTGGCTCAACCAGTGTAATGAGTTGGGGGCAGGACTGTTTATTGGTTGTATGTTATAGTTATTGTTTTTGTGATTTCATAGTGCCACTAGTGGTGCAGAATTACACAGTCTGAGAACAGTTCATGCATTTCTCAACTAGTCTGGTTCCACTGAGCTGTTGTTCTGTCCTTAGAAAATGAAATTGTTAAACATATAAATGCATTTTCCTTGTCGTTTGAGAATTTTAAAAACATATATTCACCTTTATTTTCATTAATAGTTTATAAGTTCTTTAAAAGGTTTTATGATGAGATGTTATCACTTTATTAGAGAGTATTAGAGTTATAGTGTGTTTATTGTTGCATGTGGCAGACAGGGCCACGATCACATGCTCTCCTTCTCTTTTAATTTATCTCTCTTTAAGTCTTCATCTCTCAGTCGCCCTTACACACAGATACCCGTGCATTGCCAGCTGTTTGCATTCGGTGCCTCAAATATTTGCTCAGCCTGTTGTCTTTGTCTGTTCCAAACACTCCAGCTGCACATTGCACATGGCCGTCTCTCTTCCCTTTCACACATATTATGTCTGTCTGTCTCCAATTTCTCTTTTTTTTCCACATTCATTCTTTTTCTCTCTTATTCCGTTCTCATTAAATGTGAGAGTTTTGATTGTTTACAGAAACCATAAATTTGGGTGCCATTCAGGGGCACGATGTGTCAGTTTCTTAACATTTTGATCAAGGGGCACAAAATATAATAAGGTGTGAAGGATCATACTTAATGTAATCATTTTTTATTTCTTTAGAAAGTGTCCTGGTGCCGCTGTGTTCAGCAAACATGAAGAGAGATTCAGTAATCTCTTTATAGAGGGCTTATATAGTGGTTTATAGAGGGACTAAGATAAAAGATAGGAGTCTGAAGACCCACTAAACAGGCAGTGTCTGTATGCACCTTCCATAAGAGAGATTTTTAATAGTGTATTTGCAGTAAAATCAGAGGGATTGCAGCCCTTAGCATTTACGCAGTTTTAAATCGATTCAGGACTATCGCTTCAATTCACAAGACATGGGTCAATATTTTTTTTCAACGAGTAGTCCATAGGACTTTAGTGGGCCTAAATCATCGAGAGTCCCAGGATTTGTAAAAACCATGGATGAGAGTGAGCAGTCTTCTCCGTTACTCTGAAACACCTCTGTAAAGTCTTATTAGAAATGTTAAAACAGCTTTGAGATGCCTGTGTGTGTGTGAGACAGATAGAGAGTCACGTTTGTTTGACCCACACACCTGTCTGCTCTGAACACCTCTCTGGGCACCCGTCATTCACCACTGCGGGCAGCCTGTCCCGTAACACCTGTGTGTGCCAACCTGCCGGTTCAACTTGCCCAATAGGAGGCGGGCACTCTGTCAAAGGGCGGGTGTTAACTCCCCTGTCACTCTGTGATTGGCCAGTTTGATAGTCACCCTGACCCTAGTAGTGGCTCAGAACACTGCGCATACAAATCACAGTCTAACAAGCCCATTAGTCAGAGGATTCACTTTCAATATATAACCATCTCAAACAGTTTTTCTAAAACTTCCAGGGCTTTAGTAGAATGACTGTGCACAAGAGGATGAATGTTCTTGAGGCAACACCCTAAAGTATTTTTTTTCCTGTCAGTCCCTACATCAGAAATATGTTTACCTGCTACACAGTATGCAACTACCTGGTTTGCCTATGCCTAGAAACAGCCCTGCTCTGAATACTTGGTTCACTCTGTATAGTATAATATGTATAGTATACTTTGTATACTCAGAACAATACTTACTCTGTTTTGTCTAGTTTTGTTTGGTTTGGTTCAGTCTGTTTTTAGACTGTTTTATTTTAATCTATGTAATTTTGGTAAATCTGTTTGTATAGTGCTAGAAAATGTTTAAAAATCCCACAAATATTATATTTATGTTTGGTTTAAAGCTCAATGCCAACATTGCAGATGCAGTATGCTCAGGAATGTAGGCGTGCACAGTTGCACACTGTACCAATAGAAGATGCTTCATTAAAGTCAGCAGGAACTGGAAGTTGCTGCCAACTTTATTTCAGTATAGTAACATATTTCCAACTGAAACGGAATATTGAGTAGAGGGTAGGGTTTTATTTTTGCGCTCCTCTTCTACATCTCTCACTCACAGCAAACTAATGGTTGGAGGAGCGTGGTTAAGCATCTTCTGCCCAAGCCATCAAACTGACGTCATCAGAGAAGAAATGCCTTTCCAGAGTGTAAGCAAATGATCAGAATTTGATTAAAGATTACCAACTAAGACAAAAAAAAAATCTTCAGTGGATTAACTGAAGCACAGATTAATTGTTCACCTCAAGACTAGCAATGTGCACTAAATAAAGTCAATTTTGATTTCATGTGGACTTTAAGAGTCAAGAAACAAGTTCCTCATTGAATTTAGTACCTACTATCAAACTACAGCAATTTGGATTTAGCCAGTGTCTATCTTCCACTCTTGCAGTTTAACAGGTGTGATCATATCCAGCACTTGCATATTCAGTAATTGCACACCTGCATGCCGGCAGCTCTCAATCTCTTGTGTGATGTGGTCTGCCTTAGGGCTCATGTCTGAGGGCATCTGCTCTGACATCTAAATCACAGGCACTTAGTTCTACACTAACACTGCCGGGAACCAGAACCAGAGAGGCCGGGAGAAACCGGGGAAGTTTCTCGCTCTTCAGGTTCTAATTGTTCCCCTGAGGGAAGACCGTGGCGTTCGTGCAGTGAGGATATCGATGTTCCGACGCTCATTAGAACCTCACACTCCAGTGCTCAGCCGTCAGGCCAGGGGAACATGTCCGATTTGGATTGGTTAATTTGATCTGAAATGCGAGACGCAGTAGTGGAGGGGAAGCCGTATTTATAGATTTTGCCGAGTGACCTTAGGGGTTGGGAGGGAAGGCTGGGATGGCAGGGGAGCGGGGGTATTGTGAAGATGAAAGAGAGATGGGAAGGGTGATATGTAGACATGTTCTGATAATACAGCCGGTAGTTAGGGAAGACAGTTTGAGTGGTGATCTCAGACAGTGTTTGTGTGCGAACCCCTTGTCCTTCGCTCTCACTTGTTTTCTTTCCTCCATCCTTCTTTCTTGACAGCATGTTTTTCCATCAAAATTTTAATAGCCATGTGATAAAAGTTATTTACTACTACTATTTCTGCTTATTTAGCACTTTACATGAATACGGTACACCTTGATCTCCCAATAGAGGCACACATTCCATATTTGGTTGTTGTTGTGAAAACTATTACATATGTAAGATAAATTATTGAATGTAAAATAAATCTAGAATGAAATTTAACAAGACTTTTGTTTTTTTGGCCCATCCCACCTTAAAGGTCTTGACATTCTTTGACATTTGAATGCATTTTTGTCAGTATTTAAATATTATGGTGTTGACTATATTTGTGAAGGTTAAACATTTAATTAAATGTTTTCATTCATTTATGGGAATAAATGAACTCGTATTAAGTTTATCAGTATTTACAAAACAACATTTGGTCCCTAGTTAGCTAGCCCCTAATGAATGCATTTATGATGCATTTGCTATTTTATTTTATTTTATTTTATTTTTTATTTTATTTAAATGTTCATTTCATTTCATTTTATTATTTATTTTGCTCCTAAGGTTGACGATCAACATTTGCTTAAAGTGAAGCACCTCCATTCGCTGACCATTTTTTTCAGACACACCAAGGAACCAAGGAAAAATCATAGTATATTTCATATTTAAGGAGCTTCAGGCCCATATTGTACCCTGTTCAAAGAAAGTGCCTTTTTTGTTTGTGTAAAGTTAGTGTGGGAATGAGGAGCGGTCAGTTCGATGTGTGTGTGTTTGTCTGAGTGGAGTGAGATTGAATTTAATGACATGTGGGTTATTGCTACCCTGCGATCTCAGTGTCACTTCCTCTGAAAGCCTGAAGACATCTAGAGAGACAGATAGAGATCTGAGACAATCATACACACAGACGGCGCTATAAAGGTCTTTTCAGCCAGCTCACGTCTCTGTGCTTCTTGCGTGACTGTGATGAGGCAGTTGTGGTGTGGCAGGGCCCATCATCCACACAGCACTCCTTCACTTTTTTTAATCTCTCCACTTTCTTTGGCAGTGGCCTGCACCTTGAGCTTTTATCACTGCCCTTCCCACATTTTCCAGCCTGGTCAGCACACTGTAAGATGCTGTATGTGAGACTTCCCTTCTTCTTCACCTTCTGTATCTTTATTACCTGCTTTATTGCTCTGTAAGATTATTTTACCCTCAAACCTGGGTAATAATCTTTCTTGTCAGGAAAAGTAACCAGAGTGTGTCATACCATTGTGGATTTAAAAGAAAGTATCAAGAATGATGTTTAGATTCATCAGTTATTTGTAGACACAAATATAAAGTTTCTTGAGAGTTGCAGGCCCTGTTTACACCTAGTATTAACATCCCGTCTCTGGTCAAGTGGTCCATTGAGACTGATCTCTTTTTATACATGTTTTTTACACCTGGAGATAATATGAATCTCAAATGTGTGTCTGGGGACTAATTATAATTGGATTTAGAGGGGAATGCAAAACGTTGGCATAAAAATATACTTCCAAGTTGGCGCCAATAGCCTTGTGGTTAGTGCGTCGACATACAGCGCAACTGTGCTCACGGCGACCCGAGTTCGATTCCCTTCTCGAGGTCCTGCTCCCCTCTCTCCACCCAGTGCTTTCCTGTCATCTCTCTCTAACTGTCTTATCTCAATAAAAGGCATAATAAAAATAACTTTAAAAAAATATATACTTCCTACAAACTACAAACGTTACACATTTGTTCATAATTATTTCATTTTATTTGAGTACTTGTTAACTTAAGACGTGCTGCACATGCTAGGTGTATTGACCCAAATTTTCAGCCCACATGTTTGTTTTCTATAAAAGTCACTTGTAATTGGCACATAATCCTTGTTTTAATGCAATGGATGATTGACTGGTGAGAAGGAGGCCCATTACTACTGTGTGGTCTGTCAGGATGAATTAGTATTTATTTTTTTTAAATACGTTTTTGATCAGATTACAAAACATTTTGGACTTCATTTACACCTATATTTACCATTAGCTATTGACCAATATTTTGATGGCTGATATCACTTAAATGTCATAATATTTAATGGCAAACAATGATGCAAACAATTTCTGAAATTACATTTTATATGCATTTTATATAATATTTCTAAATTAATTTGAAATATTTGTTATTTAAAATGAATTAATTTGAAAAAAAACATGTAAAATATATACATGTATATATTTACTTTACGACACACCTAAAAATTAAGTAAACACTGTAACCAATAATAAGTAGCTCAGTAATCGGCTAGGTCTGAACTGTCAAAATAAAAGTCACGCTTCTGACTTATCAGTCAAACAGAAAAGCTTCATCAGCCAATGGCGATTAAAAAAATCACTATTTATCACCAGTTAGATTGAATCACCCAAAACAAGATGTTAGATACTAGGTGTAAATGAAGCTATAGAGGAATTTTCCCATATCGTCCACCCCCAAGACTATGCCTTTGATGCTATTAATCCAAAGCAATTTACACTAATTGCTGGGATAGTACCATGTGGATCAACCTCAGGCTATGCATTTTGCTCAAGGGCAGAAAGGTGAGAGTGGACTTCATTAGCGGCCTGGTCTGTATTGTGTCCACCAGTGATTAAACTACGTCTTTTGTTTTACCAAACCAGGTCTTAAACCACTACACCAGCAGCGCTTCAGTGTAAACAAGAAGCTTATTTTTATCATCCTCTTCCTTTCACACAACACACTCACACTCGCCGCCTTTGAGCCTCTGTCCTAATTAGTTGGAATTAAGATGAATGTCTGGCCTTCCCACCATTGATTGCCATTGATCGAACCCTCATCCCAATGCCCCCACCCGCCCAGGGCTGCACCGCACCCAACACATCATTTATATCAATCCTTACTGTTTTTCCCTTTCTATCACTTTCTCTTAGTCTTTACTCTCCCTCTGTAAATGCAGTGCTGTAAAGGGGACTGTATTTGCTCAGTATGCATAGTGGTGGATGGGTGTTTGGGGGGTTGGATAGAGGGGGAACAGTATTGCTACCGGCAGTTCAATTTGTTTCTAAAATTGTGTAGATGGAAACAAGCTGAATGTGTGTGGCTTTGGAGGATTTTTATATGTATGCTTGTGTGTCTGTGTGCTTGTGGTGCGGTTTACCTCCATGAAGATAAGGTGAACCCTCAAATCATTTTGTCGCTATGTAGTTTATGTTATTCTGTGAATGTCTGGCAGGAGTAAAGGCGGGAGGAAGGATGATGAAATATTAAAGCTCATCTCCTCCTGTTGACATTCAGAGTTAGTGGACTGGGGCTCCCTAAAGTAGCATAGCAGACACACAGAGCCAAAGGCCAGCTATGGATATACTTGGACAGAAATGTGTGTGTGGTTGCTTTAGTGGGTGGATAAATGCAGAACGACTGTGTGTAAAATGAAAAAGAGAGGTCGCTTGGTGGAGAAAGAGATATCATAAACTTATTTAGAGACACATGAGTTGAACATAGGAAAGAAGGCTCAGTGAGAGAGAAGAGGTACAAAATATGAAGTAAAGAATTAGAGGTATAGACTAACTAACCAACTAACTAATGTTAAAGAACCCATGTAATCTAACTAACTATAGTTAAAGTACCAATAAAGTTAGTTCCAATTAACAACCTAATTAAACTACTTAACTAACTAACTAACTGATGTTTTTAGTATATTATTGTCATGTAAATGTACCTTTAGTTAGCTCCAAGTAAGATTTCTAGTTAGACTAACAAAAAAAAACTAATGTTAAATAACCAATAAAATCCAACATTTGTTAGTTAGATTGCTTCAAGTTAGATTTATTGGTTTCTTTAATGTAGATAGTTAGTTAGCTAGCTTTTACTTAGTTTTCCAGTTAGACTAACGAACCAACTAATGTTAAAGAGCCTCTAAAATCTGATGCTGTTGGCTCCAAGGTTCTTCAATGTTAGGTAGTTTGTTATTTCCAATTTATAGGTTCTTCAAAATTGGTTATTTACCCTGATAGCACACATACATCACGGAGACGTCTATTTGACGTCTGCATTTACATCTGCAAGACGTATTTTTTAGAGTGGTTGCATCTGCAATATGTCTATTGGACATTTTCTATCAGATGTCAAATAGACGTTTATTAGATGTCTTTAAGATGTATTTGATTTAGAATGTATGTAAAACTGACAACTGAAAGACGTCTGTCAGACATTTGTACACGGCAGATGCTTTCCAGATCAAGAGATCTTTAACAGACATCTTGCAGATGTACGTGTGCTATCTGGGCTCCAAGTTAGATCTCTAGTTAGACTACCAAACCAGCTAATCTTAAAGAAGCCATGAAATCTAACATTTATTAATTACATTTGTCCAAGTTCGAATTTGTGGGTTCTTTAACGTTAGTTAGCTCCAAGTTAGACTAAGGCCCAATCCCAATTCTATTTTATACCCATTCCCCTATATATTCCCCTAAGAATAGGGACACCACTACTATACCGTCACACGTGATCATACGTCGTCTAGCTCCTACAATAAACACACCTACTGGTGTGCATTAGAGACTTTAATTACCGTTCTATATTAATGCGCTGTTTACTGACACGCACACACACATACAACCCCAAATCAGAAAAAGTTGGGACAGTATGGAAAACGCAAATAAAAAAAGAAAGTAGTGATTTCTAAATTTACTTTGACTTGTATTTCATTGCAGACAATATGAACACAAAATATTTCATGTTTTGTCTGGTCAACTTCATGTCATTTGTAAATATACATCCTTTCCTGTCATTCAGACCTGCAACACATTCCAAAAAAAGTTGGGACAGGAGCAATTTAGGGCTAGTAATGAGGTAAATTGGTTAAATAATGATGTGATTTGAAACAGGTGATGTCAACAGGTGATTGTAATTCAAGAAGACATCTTTTCCAAAACATGAAATATTTTGTGTTCATATTGTCTGCAATGAAATACAAGTCAAAGTAAATTTAGAAATCACTACTTTCTTTTTTTATTTGCGTTTTCCATACTGTCCCAACTTTTTCTGATTTGGGGTTGTATATTGGAGATCGCGCAGCTCACATCCAGGAGCAAAGAAACTTGTCAACACTGCCCCATTACTTTTTTATTAATAACAGTTTAAATACTGAATTGCTACATTGTATTTTCCAGCAACGAGAAGATAAAATAGCTGTTTTTGAAGTAACGTTGTACTCGCTCATTGTAAAGAGAGATGCACAGACGCACATACAGCTCTCTCTCTCTATCTGGCCCTTCCCTTTATCCCTACCCCTCCAACCAAAAGAGAATCAAGACACCCCTACCCCTTCACGTGAACGCGAAAAACGGAGGGGTAGGGGAAAGGGGAAGG
This sequence comes from Schizothorax lantsangensis, assembly GCA_027422415.1. Classification (NCBI taxonomy): domain Eukaryota; kingdom Metazoa; phylum Chordata; class Actinopteri; order Cypriniformes; family Cyprinidae; genus Schizothorax; species Schizothorax lantsangensis. The sequence continues at coordinate 25,227,842 of CM049840.1, forward strand.
GCTAAGGGGTAGAAATGGGATTGGGCCTAAGTAACCAAGTAATGTTATTAAAGAACCCATGAAATCTAACGTTCCCCTAGTTTTTTTAAAGCTAGTTTGTTAGTTCCAAGTTAGATTTTGTGGGTTCTTTAACGAACTAAGGAACATGAAAGAACCCATAAAACCAGATATGGATTTTTGTCTGGTAGTTAGTGCATATGCTAGCTATATGCTGGTGTGCTCCTGAACACTGGCAAAGTCTCATTGGATGTAACACCTATAGGTCACACTGGGAACAAAACAATGAATGTTCTGTCCTTTCACACTTTATTTCACCCTCACTTGTCTCTATCCTTTGATACAGCATTGACACATCCCCAGGGTAATGCAGCCTCTGTAGTGTGAGGTTATGCTGAGCTTTTGTGTTGGATATTCAAGAGGAAGATGCTATGCTATGCTACGCTGCATTACGTGGACCTTTGTTAATCAGTCACAGGCAGCTCACTAATTCATGCGGTATACTATCTTCCTCAGTCAGTTTATGCTAAGCTGCACTTTGGCTTCGTTTTGTCTCATTTCACCGTGAGCCTGGTGGCCTGACATGAACTGGGTATAAACTTTTTTTTCCTGTCTAATTTCAGACTGCTTGAGTGTGTCTTTGCGTGTGTGCATAGCCCAGAGGAGCCAGAAGTTGTGGCTAGGTTACATTCTCTCTCTCTCTCTCTCTCTCTCTCTCTCTGTCTCCTCATCACCCACTCTCCCCTCTATCTCTCATTTTACCTCCCCTTCTCTCACTTTCTGTTTGACTTCCTCTCAGTCTATGCCACCTGCTCTCTGGTCCCGAGACCCTGTTGGCGACAGATTTGTCTTCCACTGGCCTCATGTGACCCGCTGTGAGAAGTGAACCAGTGAGAGATCACTTAAACAAAGTGGGACTAAAGAAAACGATAGACAGACATCCAAGAGACAGATGATGTAGATAGAAACTGTGCATCATGACTATGTTTTTATCATTTTAATGATGGACTTTTTCAGCCATTATTTGTAATTTGGGGTCATGCAACCTGGAGAAAATCACATTGTCTGAAATAGCATACTCTCGAAGTAGGTACTTCTTTTGAATAAGTAATGACTTATTAATTAAATAGTAATTACTAGAAGTGCGGACCTCGAGTGTCTCCCAATATTAAGACCATCTCTGGTTGTTGCTTCACTACCATTTATCAATCCTCTGCAGTGGCCTCATGGGATAGTAAAATGTCCCTTGGATGCGTACTTCAGAATCTCAAAATAGTAAGGTTTTTGCCTACTGTTTTATGAATACTACTCTTTTTGCACACTGTTTTTTTGCTTACTATATAGTTGGGAAGTATGCGATTTTAAATGCAGCCAATCTGCCAATTTATCTCACTTTTGTAGTCTATCTCCTGCTCAGCTCAGTGGCAGCTGTGGAAGTATGCAATTTGAAATGTTAAATTAAATGAATTGCTAATTTTTGAATGGGTGTCAATAGAGAAAGTTACTGCATTGGTTCTTAACAGGGGCCTTCAGCAAACTTCCTAGGGGGCAAAAGTATGACTTAAAATTATTCAAATTAATATATTATTATGAATACAATGAATATTATATTGTCATTAATACATTTAAATAATCTAATTTAATTAAAAAGCTAAAAATGCATAAACCCATTGTACTCGCCTCAATAACTAATTTTTTTTCTATTTGTTTCCCAGTTTCTGGGGGCTTTGAAAATTTTGTTCGACAATTGGGGCCTTTGATTCAAAAAGTTTGAGAACCATTGAGTTAAAAGGACCATGTTAACCAGCCAAACCTTGACTTCTTGGGATATGACACAGGTCCCATGAGCCATAATGTCATAGCTCTCTCAAAACAGTGTAACTACAAAAGCAACGTTTTTGTGTTACTACAATGTTACTATTTCTAAAATGGTTGATGGATGTAAATCTTAAATTCCGCTGTAATTATTCCCTCTTCCCTTGTCCTGTGATTCGCTCCACGTTTTCATCCGGTAGAGCGGAGGATGACTCCAGATGCCTTGTAAATATTACCCAGGGTATCGTGCTGTGATTGTGCCAGTTCACTGTTATTTTTCTGCTGATGACTCTTTCTCTAATGAGTCTCTGGAGACAGGCGGTGATCTGAACCACCCCACCGATACCATGGACAGATAAGAAGAATAGTGCTTAAAACGGCTCTTTGTCCGCTCTAATGGTATGATTGCACGCACCTGCTTTTGTGTACGTGGGCGGTTGAGACTAATTGCAGGTACTTAAAGATTGGTTCAGATGTTAATTAGACCTTACAGACCTTTTCAAAATAATATGTGACATTATTAACTTTTATTAATCTGTTCATTACATATACAATATGATGTTTAGAAAATGGATTTGGTCATAATCATTTTAAAAGGGGACCTATTATGCAAAAATCACTTTTATAAGGTGTTTGAACACAGTTGTGTGGCCGCAGTGTGTGAAAACAACCAGCCTATAATGTTAAATTTTTTTATAAAACCAATAAATCATAAACAGTCTCTCCAAACAAGCTGTTTCAGATTCTCCCTCTGTGCACGTCACCGAGGGGAAAAAGTCCCGCCCATTTGTGACACTCTCTGCCCTGTTAGCATAAACACAGCCCTGAGAGAGAAGATGCGGTCCGCCATTACTGGAGTTATGTACAATGTAAGCACCAAAGATGCTTTACAAGTGTTGTGTTTTGGGATGCACTAATGAACATAGGAGTCTCCATAATCTCCCCTCATCTGAGTCGAGGACACTGTGGTTAAGTTTAATTTTCAAAGGAAATATCCCGGAAAAAATCGGTAACATCCCCTAAATGTTTAGGAATTAATACCAATGCTTCGTGCACGGACGTCAGCTCCAGACAAAGTAAGTATAATGCGTTTGTTTTCCAAATTGCCCTTCTGAAAGAGCTTCTTGTCACTCTGTAAGGCTTATTGCTAAAGCTATCATTGTCTCTGTGTTTTCACTGATGCTGCCTTCAAGTGCTGTCAGAATGATCGTGAATAGGAATGTGGTAGTTAAAAGTTGCATATGAGAGCAATGTGAGTCGATCGCTTGAAGTTGTCGAGCTCATAATCAGAAGTGGGACTTATAAAGTTTGTGATAGCATGAGACCAGCTATGTTGTTATTTTTATCCCGCCGTGCTTCCTGTCTGTGTAATTCATAAACGCGAATTTATTATGCACAGTATAATCAGATGACTGACTTTGAAACCGAGTAGTTTTCTGTAAAGATAACAGGCTTGTATTAATAGTGGAATGTTTATTTGCAAATGCTAGCACTGCTAATGCCGGAGCTGGAGCTCTTGAAGCTCCGCCCTCTTCTCCCGGAGCAACAGCTCACTCGCATTTAAAGCAACACACTCAAAACAGCGCGTTTTGGCTCACACCCTAAAAGTGGCAATTTAAACAAGCTATAAAAATGTGTCTGTGGGGTATATTGAGCTAAAACTTCACATATACGCTCTGGGGACATCAGAGACTTATTTTACATCTTGTAAAAAGGGGCATAATAGGTCCCCTTTAAAGGAATTATGAAAATTAATATTCTGTCATCATTGCCAGTGTCAGGCAATAATGTTGATCATTTTGAGTGGTCACATGATTTTGATGTCTTTATATAAAAGTTGTCGTTGTGCTTGAATGAATCAGTGCCGTGTAAAGATGAAAAATCCTGTTGGTGAACCTATGGATTTGAGAAAGACATTGCATTAGTATGACCATCCTGCCTAACATCTCATTTTGTTTACCAGAAAAGAAAGAATATGGGTTTGGAAAGACATGAGGGCGAGTAAATGATGACAGAATTTTCATTTTGGGGTGACCTATCATTTTAAATAAGAAAAGATGGCAAAATGGTTGCAAAACTATAGGATGCTGGCTGCGTTCTAAGATACTTTTTTTTTCTCTCGCTCTGCTGCATGTGAAAAACACTGTAAAGCTATGTAACACTTCATTACACACATACATCTTTAAGAAAAAAAAACATGCATGACAACGCATTCGGTGTGAAAGAATGCAAATGTTAATTCACAGAGCAATCAGAAAGATCACACGATCACAACTTGAGCTGTTGACTATAAATTGTTAATAATACTATAAATTGATTTGTCTTTGTGGCAAGGTTTTACTGAAGTACATATCTTAGGGTGCCCGTGTCATTATATTTTGCCAGTTCAGTGATTTGGCCAGAGAGGTAATGTCATTTCCTGAATGATGCTACAATTCATTTGCTTCCTGCCTGTAGCCCAGAGTGGGAGCTGTGATAATTATATTTCTCAATATCAGGCCAACACAAGCTGAAATGAGACTTGTTGACACTGTCAGGATGTGACAGTGTTTCGCACTGCGTAGGCTGAGAGATGGAGGGAGGGTCTTCAAAAGGGTTCTTTAAAGGAATATTCCGGGTTTTGTACAAGTTAAGCTCAGTCGATAGCATTTGTGGCATTACGGTTGATCAACACCAAAAATAATTTTGACTTGTCTCCTGTTCTTTAAATGGAAAAAAAAGTTTGTTGTGAGGCACAATTTTTGGTGGATTTGAAAGCAGAAATGCGATGCTATTAGGGCTGTGCAATTAATCGAATTCGATTATGAACACGATATTCCCTAGTAGGGCTGGGCGATATATTGCATGCGATAGTCATGCACATCTCGTCAGTAAAGCCGGTTCCTTGATTAGCGCTAAATCTCCATCACCTGTTTTCAAATGGAGCGGCATTTAATACACAGAGCCGTAGTTCACAGACAAGCTACGCATATATCGACTGATATATCGCCTTCGATATGAACGTGATATTGCGTAGCTTGTCAGTGATCTACGGCTCTGTGTATTAAATGCCGCGCCATTTGAAAACAGGTGATGGAGATTAACCGCTAATCAAGGAACCGGCTTTACTGATGAGATGCGCATGCATATCGCATGAGATATATCGCCCATCCCTATTGCCTAGCTTGTCGGCTCTGTGTAGTAATTACCGCTCCATCTGAAAGCAGGTGATGGCGATTTACTGCTAATCAAGAAACCGGCTTTACTGACGAGATGCGCATGATAATCGAATTCGATTAATTGCACAGCCCTAGATGCTATTAATTTTATAATGGCACTTAAATTAATTTGTCTCTATCATTTGTGCTGTAAAGCTGTTTAAATCATAGTTTATAGCTTTGTTTTAGGGTATTTAGTGATTAGTTGTCATGGCGACAAAATTGTAAAATTAGAAATAATCTTACACCGAAAACATTAGTAAGCAATTTTATCACATTAAATGTATGTTAACATGCTCATTGTTTATGTTTTGTGGCTATACTGTTGAAACAGTAAGTATTTTAATGCTTACATATTGGCCCCATTCATTTCCAATCCAAGTGCCTCACACAGGTATTAGCTTTTTTAAAAGAAAAGGAGGGACAATTGGAAATTGATTTTAGTGGTAATGAACATGCCACAAGTGGTGTTGATTGAGCTTAAAGGTAAAGCTCAGCCAAAAATGAAATTGTCATTATTTGCGCACCATCAATTTGTTCCAAACCTGTGAAACTCTCTGTCCTCTGTGGAAAACAAAATAAGACAAACGTCTCAGTGGAAGTGAACCGACACCAAAATAGTTTGCTTACCAACATATTCATTCTTCAAAATATTCTTTTGTGTTCCACAGAAGACAGAAAGTCATACAGGTATGAAACTACATGAGAGGGTGAGTAAATGATGACAGAACGCATCCTTCCCAAACCTTTTATGTAATATGTTTACATCTGTAGACATACGCATCTCATATTTAAAGGCCAGATGTTCGTGGCAGAGAATATCCACTGAATTTTTAATAATCATTTGTTGTCGTCTGGCAGTCACAGCTTTGTATAAACAGAGTTGGAGATGTGTCCCTCCAGGGGGGTCAGGAGGGGCGCTCTCTTGCGATCTGCCAGTGAAAACCCCTGTGAGTGTAGTGTCAGGAAAATCTTGCTTACACTGAAAGCTTTTCGTGCGTGTGGATTTGAGGGGGAAAAAGGGGTCAGAACAGTCCCCTTGACAGTGATGTGATGAGGGTGACAGCCCCACTTTACTGGACTCACACACACTTTATGATATATTTCTCTTTTCACAACTTTCTCGCTCTGATTGGGCAGGTCTCAGTGGGTATCGATGTCAGTTGAGGCTGATTAAAATAGACGATGCTTATCATACTGTGGTATTGCCTTGTAATTTATGTCTGATTGCTTGCAATCTCCGCCAATCTATCTTTCCCATCATTACTGTCTCTGTGTTTTTAATTTTTGCAGTTCACCCTTGGCTCTGCACATTAATAATCATCTTAGTATGTGTGTGCGTTAAGCAGGTATGCTCAAATGGCTGTATGAATGTGCATATGCAAGATGTGAGTAAGATGTATTCATATAAGAGTCTGACATTGACATGGTTATTCAAATTCATGCTAAACAACAGCCTAAACACCCTCAAGACTTAAAAACAAGAGTTGTGCACTTTCTTCTATTTGTGTGGGAGACTATCAAGAAAATGTTCAGGTTATATTTCACTCAATCAAAGAAGGAAATAAGAAATTATATTTTGCTTAAAGAAAATGTCTATTGATATGTGTAACATATTCTCAGTACCGTAATATAAAGTTAATAAATATTATATTGTATATTAATACTAATGGAAATACTAGAAGTGAAACATTGAAACATCAGGATGCATTACGGTAATGATATCTAGGGGGTAAAATATGCTTTACTGTCTTAAAAATAATGCCAAAATGCAAAATAGCGTAAATATTCTTAATTTTCTTAATGCAAGTTATGTTTTTTTTTCTCTTGTGATTTTGGGGTGAAATATGACCCAGATGTTTCTTTACAGGCTTTGTGAGACTCACCCATGTGTAAGTGTGCATCCTCTGTATACCGCCTTTACGAGAACAGAGGGTTAGGGTTTTAAGAAACTATAGTGCCACGCTCTGCTACCATTCGCTTGCAGAGTGTTGGGATAAAGTGTTTGAGACATTGGGTGAATGAGTTTGATCCTGGTCCCTCGCTGCTCTGATCTCTCTCTATCTGTAGAGGCAGGCCTGGCTAATGGAAGCCGACCTCGGAACATGTCACCTATCTACTTCCATTCACGCTGGTGTGGCCAGGGAATGGATCTTAATTTACCCTTGTGTCCGCTCCTGTGTCCTCTCTATACCAGTGCTGCCACAAACCTTGCCATGCTATTTTAAGGACCACAAACCATTGAGAGAATTGTAGAGTTACAGGAATAGCTCACCTAAAAATGAAAAGTCTGGTATCATTTACGCAGCCTCATCAGAATCTCTGTGACTGACTTTCTTCTGTGAAACACACAATAAGAAATATTGATAGAGTTAATGAGGGCCGGAGTTTTTAATTTTTAAAGCAGAACAGTATCATAAAAGACTTGTGTGCTAAGTTTCGGAAGTCATATGATAGCTTGAATACTTGAATTTAGGTTGTTATTAATGTCATATTTTCCCCCTCAACACTCTTAAAAATAAAGGTTCCAAAAAGGGGAACAATGCCACAGAAGAGCAGTTTTGGGTTCCCCAAATAATCTTTCTGTGAACAGTTCTTAAAAGAACCATTTCTTCTTAGTGCAAAGACCATTTGAAAAATCTAAAGAACCTTTTTTTCACCCTAAAGAACCTTTTGTGCAAATGGAATTATTTTTCATGGAACCATCAATGCCAATCTTTTTAAGTGAGCTGTTATTTGCTGTAGATTGTTGAGTCAGTGAGTTGAACTTGAGAACTGGATCAGTCTGAATCATGAACAAATCATTCAGATCGGCTGACTCACTGAAAGTTCCAAGTACCGAGTTCAAAAGAGTGATTCATTCATGAATACCACATATCTGCTCTTTCAAAGACAGCTTGGGATGATGTCAGTTGTCTGTGAATAAAAACAACTTAAATTCCAGTCTGTTAATTTTAATTCCTGCTGCACAGACAGATGCAGACAATCACCAGATGACAGTATGTCAAACCTGATGGATGTTTCTGTTGCTGTTGGTCAGCATCTGCCGGTGTGGTGTGAATTAGCTTTTAGTCGCACAAAATTATCACCTTTGAAGCCCTAAAGCTTCAGTCCTCATTCATTTTTCAAATTTTCTCTCTTTTGTGTGTACTATTCCTTTAAGAAAACCTGATTAATTAAAGAGAAAAAGACGTAATGCAGGTTCAGAGGATAATGTCAAGAGCTCATATGGTGGTCTTTTTTTAATGTTTTTAAATAGTTGATGCTTCACCTGAATGAAGCAGTGTTGTAAACATTGTGTGGTCAAGATGGTGAGCCTGCAGATTTGAGAAAAACATCTGTTACCGGTAATTAATTGTATAAAAAAGCCATTTTGAGTCATCAGTTAATGTTGTTGTGGATTTGTTTAAATTTATATAAATGAAGTTGTTGCCGCTCAAGACCAAGGCAGCAGCGTAGCACACCTGTGTCCTTCGCCCACATTGTCCCGGTGGGACATAAACAGAAAATGTCAAGCAAACTAAACACATTCCACCTGCACTGTCTCCATTGCATTTCGCTGACGGGAAGACAAGTCCCCAAGTCCCCCATCAACCACTTTCTCGGCACTAAGACATCGCAAGCTTCGATGAATCGGCTCTAGATGGGTGGTTACTCTCCTGTGAACTTGCCAAAACAACTGCTGGCCACCCACAGCTGTTTTACAAGGATGTCTGCAGGCATGACATGATCGCTCTGGACATTAACATGTAGCGCTGGGAGGTGTTGCAGTTGACTGATCTAGATGGAGCGGTATCCTCACACAACAGCTAAAGAGGGGTGAAGAGACGCCCACTAGCCAGAAGGAGTACAAATAGAGCTGGTGCAGGGATCACCACCAACAAACAAAGCAGATTCTGCAGCATCAATGTTGCATAACCCTAGTAAATGTTGCACCATTCAGCAACCTTCAGTGTTATCACAGAATTTCATTTGTACATAGGTCAGTGATGTAATATTTTTTTTTTGTTGGTACAAATCTATTACATTATTCTAGAATATATATATAAAAATGCTTATAGTATTACTTGAATACACCTCTTTTGTAATGAAAATGTTTTTAGTTTTTGAATACAAATTAATTTTTATATTTTTTGGGGTATGTAGTCAAACATGTTAAGGTAAAACAACTCTCCTGGAAATGAAAAAAAAAACTTATTAAAAATGAAATACTTGAAACGAAATAAAAAAAAAATAATAATAATACATTTGAAATTTTCTTTAAAATGGTATAAAAAATACAGTACAAAAACACTGTACTTTTTAAAAATATTTTTGTAAAGGTAAAAATAAAGAATTTTTTACCTTGAAAAATATATTTAATTTTTAGCATCATTAAATGTAAACTTTTTAAAAGAAATGAAAAAATATTAAAATACTGTACTTTTTATTCAAGTACTTTTTTACCTTTTTTTTTTTTTTACATTTTAGAGTAAATTACTTCAAAATGCTATAAAATAATTAAAAGCCATATAAAAACCAACAAGAACACAAACTTAGCACGTTAAACTAGATTTTTAAAAGATTTATCCTTTTCATTATTGTTTTCATTGACCCACTTAAGTATGTTGAAAACTGATTACATTTTTGTCCCTATTTGAAAGATATCACACGTTTTCCTTTAATCAACTGCACCTCACAAACTGGCAATCTGGTTTTGTTCTTTAAAGCCTGAGCTGAAAATACCAATAGCCCGCACCGATCAAATCAGCCTGTAACCTGCCTCTCTAACTCTCCGCTCTCTCTAAACTTGCTTGTCGTATTTCATTGGATTTGTCCCAGTCTGTTTTTATTGTAAATGGCTTCGGTCGAATGGCGGAGCGCCGTTGTCCATGGGGAGGGGAACCGTGTGAGCAGACAATGAAGCAATCTTGCTCAAATTCAGCGATTGTGCCATGTCCCCAGTCACATACTGGTTTGTGGTTTGATTGAGCGAAGGAGGATTTGCATGATGCAGAGCTTGGAGAAAAAGAGAAGCACTTGAAGGAATAATAAGGATATATATAAATGATGAGAACAGAGGGTGTGTGGAGGAAGATCATTTTTAGAAGGCTTTTCCAAACGAGAAATCATTTGTGAATTGTGTACTATGGATATAAACATAAGCTATCTGGGTCCGTTCTGGTGTGTGTGTTTGTGTTGTGTGTGTGTGTGTGTGTGTGTGTGTGCGCGTGTGTGTGTGCATGCACATTTATGCTTTCCTTTAGTTTGTCCGCTATATTGGTGAGCCCAGCACAACGCATTGATTTCCTATTGGTCGATGCGAGCCAGAGTTAAATAGCAATAGGAAGGAGTTCAGGACAAACACACTCTTTTTTCCTCCTAGTTTGTCTATTTTCTCTCTTTCTTCCCTCTAGTAATCAGTTTCATAAGCATGAAGGATGACCTTTTGGAGTCTAAGAACCAACAAGCTGAAATTATGGTGAGCAGCACAAGATGGACCAGCCTCTAGCGAATGAATAAAGCAAGAAGAAAGTATGGGGAGAGAGGGGTAGAAGGAACAGTGTTTGATTATTCATGATGAAATAACTTGCCAAGACAGAGGGAACGAGAGAGATTGGGAGTTAGGGCATACAGGAGACCAGCGCATGCAGAGTGCTCCAGTGTCTTGTGGGATTGCTCCACGTCTCCCTTGTAGGCCATTTTTCTCCTATGTCACATTCTCAGATGTGACAACAGCCTCCTGGCCATCATGTCTCACCAATCCTCCCCTGACAGTTAACGAGACACACATGCACGGCACACGCACACTCATACATGTTAACGGTTTAAGCTTCATTTCTTGTCTTTTCTTGCCTTGTTTATTAAAGGGAAAATTAAAATTACAATGTACTCACACTTATGTCATTCCATTTTGTATGACTTATCTTCCTCTGTGGAACAATATTTAATTTTATTTTATTTTATTTATTTATTTTATTTAATTTTATTTTTTTGTATTTTTTGTTTTGTTTGGCTTTGTTTTGTTTTGTTTGGTTTTAGCAAATGTTTTAAAAATGAAAGTGAGTGAGGACTGACAGAAAAAAACCTGTGCTTTTTGTGACTGTCCAAGTCTTTTAAAACATGAAAGCTTTGGAACAAACTGAAATTCTGGAATCTGCCATAGCTCTTCTCTCTTGTTCATTAGAAAAGTTATTATTCATTCCCTCATGTTGTTTTAAATAATGGAATTTAACTAAATTAAAATGAGAATTACGTTGTACAATGCAGCCACAATTTAACTAAAACGAGGAAACAAATTAAGAAATCATGGGAACACGTTCTTAATTTGTGGCCACAGTTCCCCCCCCCCCCACATATCAGATCTGGAACTCTGTAAATATCTGATTCATGAATGAATTATTCTTTTTGAGTCAGACCTTTTCAATAAATCAGTTGATTCAGTTTGATACTTTATGATCTGCACTGATATGTTTCTTAAGTTCATTATTTTTTGAAGCTTGAAAGCTCCAGTACCTGCAAAAATGACTGGTACATTCTTCAAAATGTCTTCGTCATATGAGTTTGGAATGACATGACTGAGTAAATAACAACAGAACAGTCATTTTTGTGGCTGAACTAATAACGTCCTGCTTTATCTGTGTACAGATAATTCTAATGTATTTCCTTTCTAATCCACTATATTTTCTCCCTCATATCCTTTTCTTCCTCTCTCCATTTCCCTTTTTTCTTTTTCTCCCTTGGCTCCTATTTCTATTTTTTCCTCCCTTCCTGCTGTCTGTCCACTTGGGGGCCTCCTGCTTATATTATATCTGAGCGTATGAGTGTAAATCAGTGTGTGTGTGTGTGCGTTTGAGAGATCTGGGGTGTGTGTTAATGTAATAAGAGGTAAAGTGTGTTTTAGGGCGGAGAAAAGAGAATGCTCAAATAAGGATGTGTTATTCAGTGCACTTCATTGTAATTTTTACTCTGTGATCAATACAAATGAGAGCTGAGACTGCGTCAGGCCACAGATCAGAAAGAGTCATCATTTCAGGATATGAAATCATCTTTCACCCAACTGAAAACTACAGATAGATGGATGGATAGATGGATGTCGGGGGAGAGGCAGAGGTGTGTGTGTGTATCTATTTGTGTGTGTGTGTGTGTGTGTGTGTGTGTTATCGTGCTCTACAAACTGTTCAAGAGGTCTCTTTTGTCTTTGTCAGATCAGAGTGATTAATTTGTCTATCTTTCTCTTTTCCCATCTGTCCCTCACGTTTTGACACTTATGTCACTCTGCCCCGCTTGACCCCACCATCAGTCATTCATCCCAATCCCCACTCCTGTTGACCTTTGACCTCACCCTCAAACCGCTTCATCAGTCACACACCTGATAGCACGGCTAGACTCCCTCTGACATAAACCTGACTCCTCTTCAATATTTATTTCCTTTTCCCCTCTTTCATATTTCATATTACTCTGAATTCTAACTATTGTCATGTGTGCTAACAGGTCAGAGAGGCTATTTCTATACCCTGTCCTACTTTGCAGGGTATGCACTACCCTTTAAAATTTGTGTTTTTTTATATTTTTTAAAGTCACTTAGATACAGTATAAACAGTAATATTGTGAAAAACTATTACAATTTAAAATAACAGTTGTTATTTTAGTATATTTTAAAATGTTGTTTATTCCTGTATATGCAATGCTGAATTTTAGCAGCCATTCATTACTTTATCCTTCCATGATCCTTCAGAAATGAGTCTAACGTGCTGATTTGCTGCTTAACATTTTTTGTGTAACAAAATAAAAATGTCTTCTTATTATGAATGTTGAAATATTTTTGTGCAAACTTCTATAAATTTTAAATATTTTTTTTTTCCAAGATTTTTTTATGAATAGAAACTTTCTAGTATGAATAAATGTGTTACCTTTAGAAATGTATTATTATTGCTAATTATTGCACTTTTATTATTTTTCAATAATCATTTGTAATTTCTATTGAAATAGTAAAAAGGACAGTATTTTAAAGTTTATCATTATGTCGGACGAGTAATACAGCACATTTTGGTGAGCTAGAGTTGAGTTTTCCTCCTTTTTTATACAAACTCCTGCTATGTCACTCATTTTGTGTGAGTCTTTAGCTCAGTCATGTGGTTTGTATGTATTTGACAGCAAGATGTCCCCAGGTTTTGGTTTTGTTCACTCATGTGCATTAATGTGAATGTGTTTCATTTAGACAAATGTGTGTGTGTGTGTATGTATGTCCCTTACCGGCCACCATTACTGTGAAACCCCGTCAACAAGCAGCAGATTTCATATAGCCATTTGAGCCCTGTGCCTGAGAGAAATCTGCGTCTGACAGAGCCGTATCACTGAACAAAGGAAGGAAGATGGAGGAATGATAACCCCCCTCTGATTAGTGTAAGGGATTGGGAGATTCATGGAAGCCTCCGACTTTATTTATTTAACTGTTCGTCTGCTTATCTCCATATGTCTTTCGTCTGTCCTCTGTTCACAATCCACACAACACTTTATCATGAGTATGAAATCAATGTTATATTCAACTCAACTGTAGTGTGCTTAGGGTTATTTTTATGGATAGTTTATTGATTAAGATGGATTATTGATTTGATTAAAATATAAGCAAATTATTTAATCAAATTATTCACAATTAATCCTTATATAATCAATAGTTGTGTCCCAAATCGCATACTTGTGCACTATTCTATGATATTTTGTAATATAAATAGTGGAGTAGTGTGTTCACAATGAAGTGTGGAATGTTGCAGCTTCAATTACATCGCAAAGGGGGAGGGACTATCAAACTCAGATTATTAATGACAAAATAACCTTATAGAATTCATACACTTCATGCTTGAGTACATAGTGCATACTGTAAGTACACAGTGTATAGTGTATAGTGCGTAATTTGGGATGCAGCTATTATTTATAGGGAAAATCCTCCACATTAAGATAATTCAAGCATATTACATTATTCTGGCAGACACTGAATAGACAGAAATGACTACAGAAGTCAATAAACTGCCTTATTTTCATATCCTAATTCCAAATAGCTAATTACAGTTTTTAAAGTTAAATATGCATATTAAATGTCAACAAAATCAATGTGTTAATTTAACAGCCTGTTCTTTGAATTTTTATCAGTTCTATCAAATTGTTTCAGAGGAAAACGGTTTGGTCTATGATGGTCTATATGGTAACAAATTGATCAAAGAAAATCTGTGATTTTAAACCCTGATCTGAAGTTTAGAGATGTATTTAGTCACGGCTGTTAATTTTGAGTTCCAGTGCCAGACAGATGATGATATCTCTGACAGACTCTCACTGGAATCAAGACAAGTTTATTACTGTAAGAAGCCAAGGACAAGAGATTTGACCCGCTAAAACTTGCCGTCTCATGTCTTTTTATTAAAAGCTTTGCTTCTCGCTCTTTATTTGAACACATGATTGTAAGAGCACTTTGACACCCTCCATCTTCTTCCTTACTTCCAGCAGGACTGTCTCTTTGGACGGTTCCCTTTCTTTGAGATTGTTCTTCCCACAACTCTGTCTCTCATAGCAAAAACATACTTTTCCCACTTTCACAGCTGTTTTCCCATAGCCTGACTCTCTCTCCCTCCCCACTCTCTCTTTCTGTCTTTTTCTTTCGTATCTCTCTTCTGTTTTCGCTTTCTGTCATGCATCAAAAGAGCTTGACGTTTGTGACGAGAGTGGTCCCAGAGACCCCTCCCACACGAGGACCCCGCTGGAACATCAGCTTTCTCATTCAACTCTTATCTGCCCCATTTCGGCTCCTTTCCATGGCAACGGTTGCCGAGAGAGCGAGCGGGCGCTAGGTCTCCAGCGAAGCCCAGCCTTGTCTTAGACAGATGTCTTCGCCAAAAAAAGAAAGGCATAAAGAAGGAGACACTGCTTGAAAGAAGAGCAGTGATAGTCCTGAGACTTTACGCTTTCTTTTAAGACTGCTCATATAGATGCCAGGTCATCTGAATATGGGTGTGGTAGTTATATGGATGTCCGTTACTGTGTCTGACCTCCGTTCTGGTGTCTGGAGTGTTTAATGTATAGTGGTTTCTGGCACACTTGCGTTGTTTGTTTATAATGCCTATGAGAGAGTGGGAGATGTGAGGAAATGGTGCTTCTAGCAGTTCTTCCCTGCAGAAATGTTAACTTCAGACCAAAGAGAAACAGACTGACAGCTGAGAGCTTGTCCATCCAGTCTGTGAGAAGGACCCCTCCCAGGACATAACCCACATTTACTGCTATTTTTACATAAATACCTCACTTTAACACTCACTCAAGTATATGCGCTTACAGACACACGCTGTTTAAAAGTGTACTGGCATGACCCTGCATCCTAAAAAACAGAGAAAGTCAAAGAAAGGGGACTGAATCCCAATTTACGTACTATCCATCACAAGTATGCAAGATTAGCAGTATGCCATATCTATCTATCTATCTATCTATCTATCTATCTAATGTATGAATTTGTAAGTTAAGTAATAATACATTTTAAGAAAATGAATTTACATACATACATACATTTATTTACATACGTTTTTGGGGCAAATATTACCCACAACTGCTTGCGCTAAGTGGAGTTTGTGATGGTTCCTTGTCTCTTTTAAAATAGATTTTAGGACAATGCAAGGAGTGTTTGTTTGTTTATTTGTTTATTTGAAAATGTATGAACCTGAAAGTTAAGTAGCAATGAATTTTAAGAAAATTATTTTACATCCATGCTCTTGGGGCAAATATCACTTGCACTACAAAAGAGGAATTTCGTGATGGTTCTATATCTGTTTTTTGCTTGTAGGACAAGGAATATTTATTTATTTATGTATTTAGTTAGTTAGTTAGTAAGTATGAACCCATTAAACCAAATAAGTAATAGTACGTTTTAACAAAGTAAATTTTGTTACATGCTAACATGTAGCTAAGTGAAATTTGTTTGATTTTTATTTAGAAAAAAATTAAATAATTTAAATGCATATGTCAATAAAATTTGTATTTCCCCCTTACACCTTAATTCACCCTTAAACCTACCCATACCACCTAACCTTGCCCATATCCCACCTCAATAGCAGCAAAAGTGTTTTGCAATACAATATGAACACAATAAGTACATTGTACTTATTTTTGATGCAAGTAGATTGTAGTTAAGGCCACTTAATATAAAGTGGGACCCTTTTATGTACTTCCCCATCACTATAGAGTAACTGTAGTGTGTAGTAGATGTATACATTGTGCTAACACTTTTTAAATGTATGCAGGGATCAAGTGTAGACTTTGCGGTGGATAAGTGGACTAATACAGCACATTTCCATATTGTTTCCATCCTTCATCCCTTCATCTGTTCACAGACCTTAGGTCTTTTCTTCAGTTCTCTCTCTCTCTTCTTTCTCTTTCTTTGGGGAATGTGTGTAGGATTACATGTGTTAAACTCAGTCACAGTCCGCCAGACAGAGTGAAACGCCTCTGCAACTGTTGCCTTTATTACACCTGCTCTGGAGACTGAGTGCTCACCACGATATAAGATTGAGGGAGAGACAGAGAGAACAGAGACTGAAAGACTGTTTGGTTTGATTCCTCTCCTCTCAGAAGTTACTTTCTCTGACTTTGTTCCTAAACCTGGTGAGCTGCCTGGGTGTTTAATGCCTACATAGGCAGATGCCTTCTAAGGCAGCATTATAAGTATGATGGAGCCTCATAAGCGATTGATTTGGAACGCTATACATAGGCAGCAACTCTGTCTTCTTTGTTTCCAGTAGGGTTGCTGTTAGCATGTTGCTAAGTTAATGATGCATAACTTTTGCATTACCATTTAGTTTGTGGTCGGTTAGGTTTTTTTTTAAAATTATTTTTATTATGTTTTTGAATGCTCACCAAGGCTGCATTTATTTGATCTAAAATACAGTAAAAAGAGTAATATTGTGAAATATTTTTACAAATGAAAATAAATGTTTTTCATTTTAATATATTTTAAAGTGTAATGTATTCTTGTGATGGCAAAGCTGAATTTTCAGCATTATTACTCCAGTCTTCAGTGTCACATGATCCTTCAGAAATCATTCTAATATGCTGTTTTTGCGCTAATGAAATTTGTTTCTTATCAATGTGGAAAATGTTGTTTTTGCTAATAAATTTTTTCAGCATTCTTTAATGAATAGATTGTTTGAAAGTATAGCATTTTTCATTTTGTAACTATGCATATCTTTACTGTCACTTTTAAGAAATAGACAGAAAAATACACAGAAAATACACAGAAAAAATATGGTCCTAGGCAGGGTTTAAATTGGGCCGGGGCCGTCCGGGGCTGAGCCCCGGCACATCGACTCCAGGGCTCGACATTAGCGCTTCATTAATGCCAGACAAGTAACACGATTAAAACATCACTAACCAAAAATAACTATGTAAACACCAAAACGCAAGTATTATTCTGATTTTATTACATTGAGTAAGTGGTGAATAGTGGATATAGCTACTGTATATAATGCATGTACTGACAGTATAATTTCACTACTGATTATACCCTGATATACAGTATATATACTGATTATAATTTCACTACTGATATATAATGCATGTACTGACCTACATTTCACTACTGATTATACCCTGTATGATTGTGTATGTGACAAATAATAAAGAACCTTGATAAGGTTGCGCTGCTGAGGCGAGGTTCACGCAGCCTCTCCAGGAGAAATCAAAACACGCAACACTAAGAAACTCAGCATACTGAGGTAAAAATTTTTATATTTAAAATACAGTTAGTTAGGCAACATCACTCAATGTTTTCACCATTACGACAGTTTAATAGTTCTATAAACAGTTCAATGAGCAAACACAATAATATTAGGTCACTATTTTTGGCGGAACCACAGCGCATCTCAAAGCAACCATCCGATTCATTGCTGAATGATTCAGTGTATTGAATAAATCGTTTTTTTTTTTTAAAGTATCTCATAATTTAACGTAGTTGTATTTTTCAGTGTAAATGATTTAATTTGATAACGTATAGATAATAACAATCACATTATTATAATTGAATTTATAGATCAAATGTAAGAATTTGAAATGAAAGTTAATGAGATTAGTGGGAAAATGCCATCTATAAAGGTAAAAAAAGAAAAGAAAAAAAAAGCCCTTGGATAAAATATAAAAAAATAAATGCCGATTTATAGCCTATGTGTCACGTGTCAGGACTGTTTTGTGTTTTTTACTCCCCATGTGTTCTGTGACCTAGTTTCTCCCTCATGTTGATTGTTAATTTGATTCCAGGTGTGTCTAGTCATTAGTCCCTTAATTGTCTGTGTACTTTAGGTCCAGTCCATTCAGTTTGCGTTTGTCGGTCTTTGAGTGTCTTCCCTGCCTGTGCCCCCTGTCTGTGATCCTCGTTGGATTGTATTAAACTCTCGTGTTGTATGAACTCTTCGTCTCCGTGCTTCCCTGGTGTAACGTGACACTATGTCACAGCTGATAGAAAACCGATGATAATATTGCATTAGAATAAATCATATTTGCAAAAAAACAAAAAACACAGAAACATAATACATATATATTTCCATTGTCCTCATTTGTAAAAGTGTCTGCTAAATTAATAAATGTAAATGTATGTGTATATATATATATATATATATAAGCTCGATACCATAGAGCCCCCCCACATAACAAATCCCAATTTAACCCCTGGTCCTAGGTATAATAAAATACATATGTACGCATACGTATACATACATAAATATAAAATAAAAACTACTGTATATACATATTGGTAGGGAAGAATAATATGCAGCAAATGTCTACTAAAAAAAGTGACCTGAGAGAAAATTTGGTTACACTTTATTTTACAGTATGTGTACTTACGGTGTACTTGCCTAAGAAAGTACTGGGTTGTACAATGTAACTACATGGGTTAAGGTTAGGTTTAGGGGTAGTTTCAGGGTTAGTACCTAGTTATTATCCAGTTATTGTAATTGTCATAAGTACATAGTATGTAAATGCGGAACAGGGCTGTATAATAAAGTGTTAACGAAAAATTACTGAGAAAACACTACAGTAACTACAGTTTTCAAGTTTTCAAGTTTTTTATTTGTCACATACACGACTATACAGAGATTGTATAACCAGCAGTGAAATGTGAGTCGGGTCCGCTCCATGGACAGTGCAAATATTGTAGAATACAACACAAGGGAAGTATGCATAAAATAAAATGAATAAAAAATAAGATATAAAGAACAAAATATAAAGTATAAAAGAATGTGCATGACAGTATGCTGTAGAATTAAATATTAAGATAAGCATGACTGTACGAGAGAGGAATGTGCAAACAGGTTGAACATGGTAAATACAGTCTTATTTACCTTCAATTACATAATTGTGCATTCTCTCTATTCCTTTACAATTTACTTTTAAGAATGGGCATTCACATAGTCCATTAGATATATACTTTTTTTCTTATTTATCCACCATCTTGTGGTATATTTTTTACTTACTGCAATGCATTATGGGATTGCTTTCAAGAATTTATCCAAAATGAGTTATCTAGGGAGGCCGCGCAAATTTTTCCACCAAGCTTTTGGAACAGGCTTCACATCGGGAGCATGCACGTGATGCCTTAACATGCTGCCTAGGGAGACGGCTCGCTAGGTTTTGGAACGGAGCGTCTATATCTCACTCTCTCTGCTCAGCCTTGTTACAAGCTTTTAGAGCAGATGAGCGAGAGCTGTTTTTAAGGGGCCCGGGGACTGAGGGAAGCACAGGAGGAGAGAGCGAAAGAACAGATCAAAAGAGATGGAGAGAAAAGGATCCAGCAAGACAACAATGCTCTGTTACGATAAGAGAATCGTTTAGTTGTGATGATTTCGGGAGAGACTCTGAAATCCGGACGTCTCATCAATTAAACACATGACCACAAGAAAGGGAAACTTTTCCCTGACAGCTTCCAGCCCTGCCATGCTGCCAGGGACTTCCAGAGCACCAATCCGTCCTTTCCAGCTTTTTTTTTTACCCCCTCACCCCGTTACTCCCAACATGCTTTCGTCCCAGTCCCAGTTTCCTGGTGCTGCTATTCCTGTTATCATGTGTGTTTGAAGAGTTGTGCCAGGTGCCTCTGGCCTAGATGCATGAAGAGGCACGCAGCCTGAGGAGGAAGAAGTGGGGGCCCAGGTTGGGACATGGCTTTGGATGGAGGAAGGCACAGAGGAAGCAGGGTGCTGGATCCACCTCTGAGAGCTGCCCTAACTGGGGCAGATTCACTTAATTTGCTCTTCCTGCCGACTCCAAGTGCACATTTCCACAGTTAAATTCTCGCTCTGTCTCACTTTCTTTCTTGACTGAACTCACTGAGGTTACTTGTG
The DNA here is from genome assembly GCA_027422415.1 of Schizothorax lantsangensis. NCBI lineage: Eukaryota > Metazoa > Chordata > Actinopteri > Cypriniformes > Cyprinidae > Schizothorax > Schizothorax lantsangensis. The sequence goes on from CM049840.1 coordinate 25,248,195, forward strand.
GTCTGTTGGATGTGGCTCATGTAGCCGTGGGATGTGGCTGCTAAGCTGTTGGCTGGCTTGGTGACCATAACATGGATAGTGTGTCCATGACTGAGCTGTCTTTTGGCCACCGTCCCTCATGCCTGAAGTGTTTCTGGAACATTTCCACCACCAGTTCACATACAGACTCCTCAACTACAGTATTGGACATGAAGATTGTCTCACCGTCCAACTGCACTCGCTCTTATACGCTTGTCCCTAATATTCAAGAGGTTGTCTATCTTATTTTTTAGTTTTCGTTCTTTCACACTCTGTCTTCTCTCGATGTCCTGCACATCTGGCATGTTGGAACAGTTTTCAATGGAATCTTATAACCTCAAATTGACAAACACCACACTTAGCTGTAAAGGTACTTGTGGTTTTTCAAAAGTTTTCTTCAGTCTCTCTGTCACGCTCTGTCCATCCGTCTTTGTTTCTGTTGCTCTCCTTCCCCGAGAGACTTTCCCTTTTGCTCTTTTGCTTTTTTGTTTGATTGTTTTGTCCATATCTTTACACCCAGCTGGCTTTGTCTTTCTTTCTATTTGATCGTCCAACTTTGTGGCCTGAGGGCAAAACCTGTAAGGGAATTGATAACAGACACTCTCAAAGTACACATGGTGGAATATAATCTTAGAACTAGGAATGTAATTAAATTAAAATCCATTATGATCCAGTAATATATAGAGTAAGATGCCCCCTGGGCACCTTTTATGACATCTCTTGACACAAAATCTCATATGTACACTTGAATCGTGCTATTTTTTATTTATTTTTTATTTCAACTGCAAATCAACATTTGAGAGATTTAGTCAGTCACAACGGTTTCGAGGTTAGCTGATCTAATCGAATCTAATATCTCTGTAAAATGTTTTTTTTGTGTGTATATTTGTTAATGCAGGATTTGTGAACACATGTTGGTGGAGTAAAAACTAGTTTTTATTTTGAAGTAAAAAGATAAACTTGGATCCTTGGGGTAGAATGGCGCCCCCAGAATTGGCACAGAAGGCCCCAATTGGCATGTTGTTAAAAGTGTTGTTATTTTTATTAAATACTTTAAATAATTTTTTGGAATTTATTTGGTTTATATTCAGTATTTCCATGAATTTCAGACATGTTTACTTTTCATTAAAACCTATAGGCTATTTGAGTGAAATTATTTCATTTGAATTCATAGTGTTGCTATCATGACATATCTTGTATTCAAATATGGGCAATAAAATATGTAAATATTCATTTGCTGGTATGTAAGTCATAGAATAAATTCCCCTTTCAAATGAATATTGTTTATGTTTACATTTAGTCATTTAGCAGATGCTGTTATCCAAAGTGACTTATACAAATGAGGACAACAGAAGCAATCAAACCAACAAAAGAGCAAAAATATGTAAGTGCTGTGACAAGACTAGGTTAGTCTAACAAGTTAATGTAACAAGTTTTTTTTTTTAAATAAATAAAAAGAAAAAAAGTAGATATAATAGAAAAATAATAGAGAATGCTAGTGTTAGAGGGTCATTTCAGCCTCATATCACGCTAAGTCTGTATTTTTGCAGGCTGGTCCAGCTAATGCTCATGAACAGTTAGACTAAACAAACCATTAAAAACAGTCATTGGCTTTTTTTTTAACCAGAATGTATGACTTTACAGTCACTATATTGAGCGTTATGATTTCTTCTCCCCCTTATTTTATTATAATATCTTTGGGAAAACACCAACACTATTTCCCTAAATAATCAACAAAATTAATTTCATATACAGAGGTAGTAGCACTTGTTAAACGCTTCTCGCCGTATACCAGTTAATCTAATTGCTTTTTTTCTCTCTTACAAACAGACTTTCTCCCTCGCTCTAGTTCAGCAAACAGATTGAGCCCACCAGCAGTCAGACTTTGACAGGTAGTTGACCTCAGTCGTCTCATGTCTCCACCCCCTCATCCATCCTTCCTCGCTTTCTCTCTATCACTCGTTTAAGTATGCACACACTGTAATGCAGTTAGATGAAAGAGAGAAAGGTCTGGATTGAAGGTCTTGTTCTCCAGCCTAACTCCAGCCTCACCCTGCTGTTTGTTTGTTTGTTGTTATTATTAGTGCTGTGTTTACCTCACCTGTCTTGTTTACTTCTCTTTCTTTGACCTCCCACTCAGCTGTTCTGAACCTTATGATGAAGCTGGTGTTTACATTCATTATTATCATTATTGTGATATCTATAAAGGCAATGATATATCTGCGTGTGTTTGTGTGAATGAAATTTAATTACTGGCTAACCAAAACCTTAATCTGTCCTTTACACGTACCTTTGAGCCGAGTGTGCGCTGTTGTCTCTGAACTGCAGAAACAAACCTGCCTCCCACATTCATTACATTTAATTATGTGAAGAGAATGGAAGGCATAATATCTCAGAGACACATGCAAATTAGTTGTGTGTATTTTTGTACTTCGTGTTAAATGCCAATAAAGAGGTGCTTTTAAGACTGCATAAGTGTATGAAACATTCGTAAAAATAGGTGATTGAAGAAGTTGTTGCAGTGAAATTGTTGAAGTGTGGAGGCATGCAAAAAATTGTGGGCATATCAGCAATGCACTTTACAGTATATGCATTTGAATTGCAAAATATCTAACCTTAACCGTAAGTGCGAAATAAAGTATCATCAAAATTTTAAGTAACATCAGAAACGTGTTAATCTGTCAGTTTGCTAGTCCTCTTTCTTATTAGCTGGGTAAGGTTAGACAAAATAATGGGGGGGGGGGGATAAAGGGAAACGCCACAACGAAAATGAAGCCTAAAACAATGGGAAAATATTGCAAACCATTAAAGGAGTAGTTCACCCATTAATTAAAATGTGCTGATAATTAATTCATGCTCAGGCCATCCAAGATGTAGAGTTTGTTTCTTCATCAGAACAGATTTGGAGACATTTAGCATTACATCACTTGCTCACAAATGGATCCTCTGCAGTGAATGGGTGCCGTCAGAAGGAGTGTCAAAACAGCTGATAAAAATATCACAATAATTCACATGTAATCCACATGACTCTAGTCCATCAATTAATCTGTGAAAAGCAAAACCTTCATAAAGACATTGCTTACAGCTAAAACAGTCGCCTACCAATATTATTGCTTTCTCCAGTGAAAAAGTTGTCTCATCTGAGAGGAGTATACACAGATCAGGCACCATCTATAAGTGAAAACAGGTATAAAAAAAGGTGTCAGTGGATTTTTATGGACAACAGGGGATGGACTTTTTCACTGGAGGAAGCGTTATTATAGATTATGGACCAGAAGCAATGGTTTGAATTTAAAAACATCTTAATGAAGAATTTGTTTCTTACAAACATGCAGCTTTTCACTTTTGTTTGACTAGAGTTTGGTGGATTTCGTATGGATTATTGCGATGTTGTATTAGCTGTTTGAACTCTCATTCTGACGGCACCCATTCACTGCAGAGGACAAGTGATGATACATTTCTCCAAATCTGTTCCAATGAAGAAACAAACTCATGTAAATTTTCAGCTATTTTTAGGAGAACTATTCCTTTAATTTATTGTTGTTATTATTATTATTATTATTATTGTATGTTTTAAAAAATGCTCAAAGTTTTCAGACATTTATAGGATTCATACTTGATAATTAAAAAGTCCATTAATTTATGAGAAAAAATGCTCTGCCAGAGACGAGTATAATCATAAATATAATTAAAAATAATATTACTGTTATGAGTATTATAGCGTAATTATGTGCATTTATTATTCATACTTCAGCAGTGGTGATAACTATGGGATAAGATTTAAGTTGCTGTCTCATGCTGTGAAATGCTGTGTGCTATACAACTGAGACTAACATAGGGGCAAATCGAAGGCTTTTTGTGGTTATCTTGAGAGCAGAAATATGCATTTAGAAAGAAAGTGTGAGCAGGGAGCATGAGAGACAGAGAGAGTGTGAAAGAAAGCACAGTTGGCTGTTTTAATATTACACGACCGCTGATGCACATTTCAGCTCAGTGTCTGGCTTGGCCTTCTGTACGTTAGCTTGATAACACAGCCGAAATGCCACTCTGTGAATTAAACATACCTCTCCCCTGAATGCCAGCCTGTTCTTTCTTATCTCTCTCTTTTTTACCTCATCATCCTTTACTTTAATCCTGTTTTCAATAAAAAAACACCCTAGAACTACCACTAGTTCTTTCTTGGAAGTCTGCATTGTGTCATTGCTGTCAAATGCTTTGTCATCTCAGTGAAATGTGAGCCGAGCTATTGGGATTTGCTGTATTGTTGGATTTCTGTGTTGATGATTGTGACTTTTTTGTGATGCTTAAATGATTTAAGAAGTATATGTGTCACAGTGTTTCAGTGGAACTGAGACTTTTTGCTTTTTTTATAGAATGCAAAATATCTCTACTGTATTTGAACAGCTGTGTGTTTACGTATACACACCGTACATACTGTATATATATATATATTTATATATATATATATGTGTGCTCCAGTTTGCATGGTGGTCTTAAATGGGGACTGAGTTCCTGTGATCTGTAGGTAAAGGAGAGGCAGGAGAAAGAGAGATTGGATATTTTATTAATGTGTCTCGTTAATATTCCAGCACTGAGGGACGACTCCTGTGTCTCTTCTCCTGAAGAATGATGAATAACTCAACACCTCCACGGCAACCTCCACTGCAACTCACTCCTGATCATGAATATTCACATCCTGCCTGGCTGGGACGGCCCTCCCTGGACTGCAGTGATGAGAGAGAGAGAGAGAGAAGGAGAATGAGAGAGGTATGTACTGTACGTGTATGTGAGTGTAAACGTGTGTGCGTGTTCACAGGATGTATCAAACTATAATCAGTTTTTTATTCCTCAGAGATGTGTATGCTGAGGTAATTTATGATTTTAATTTAAGTTATGAAAGTTGGATTTTGTTTACATAGTTAAACTCAAAAACTCTAAATTGTGTCAAGGTCCCACGAGTTGTATTGACAGCATCCAAAAAAAAAAAAAAACCTTTGAAGACAAATTTAATTGAATTTTTCGCTATTAATGAAAACATTAATCTGGCACCTTAATGTTTTTTTTTCTTCTAGATTTTAAATGCCTGTAATCTCTGTAGGACATTCTCATCCATTTTCTGTTCTTCTATCATGCTTTTCTGTTTTGTTTTGGTTGGTGTGAATGTCTAGATTCAATAGTGACTGTTCCACTAAACCACCCTGGCAGCATATATGGAAAACCACTAGATAATTTTAAGCTGTGCCTTATGGTGCACAAAGAATGAAAGAATGTATGTATGATGTTAATATATAGAATTATCTATGAATATTCAATAGTTCCTTATATTATTTTTGTACCAATATACATTTGGACTGCACTCAGAAATTGAATATTTAAATGAAAGCTTCTGCAAGGGAAGTTCAATACTGTCAATTACGTCTGAAAGTAGTGTTAAAACACTGGCTTATGTGTAAATTATAATAAATAACAATGGCACTGCCTGCTCAGTTCCACAAATGTAACATACTTAACAAAAAAAGTAATGGTCATTTCAGACATACTGTATGGTGGCCAAGATTTTCGAACACATTTATGAAACGAACAATCTGGAGGATGGAACAATGGTCACACACATGCGAAGAGTGTCCTGGAAATCAGAGAAGTTCATTCGAGTCATAAGTCTTTGAAATTGGTTGATTACCTGAGCCTGAAGTGCAGCCGCTGGAATTACAGATGTTTCAACATCAGCAGCTCAGAGGAGATTGTGTGAAGCTAGATGAATTGGAAGAATTGTTTACAATTCACAGTAGAAACAGGGACAAAGAACACAAAACGGGATATTTTATTAGTAGTAGTTTATGCTGTAGGCTAAAGTAACCATGCAGATGTTGTCATTAGTGAATCCAAAACATCCAGCACAATCAGTGCAGTCTGATTCATAGATAAATGACTCTTTTTAGTGAATCAACCATATACAGCTTTCAGCTGTGAGACCTGTTCAGTGAAATTACTGGTTGGTAATTTGAAAGCGTGTAGTTACTACCAGTAACTTACAACACACACACACACACACACACACACACACACACACACACACACACACACACACACACACACACACACACAGTGTGAGTAGTGTTTTATAAAAGAAAAAAAAAAAAAATATGCTACCACATTTTTTGTTTGGTTAGTATTGTTGTTCAAGGACATTTATGTAATGCATTTATGATTTAAAAAAATATTAAAAGGTCACTGTAAAAAAAAAATCTGTAAAAAACATGATTTGCAAGAATCAATTATTTAATTATCATTTGAAAATGAAAATTTCATTTTTGTTCCTTGCAAGTACTGCTTATAATAATGAAACTGTTCAGAAATCAGGATATATAGATAGATAGATAGATAGATAGATAGATAGATAGACAGACAGATAGACGGATGCACCTTATATACATTTTGAAGTTAGAACTGTAAACGTCAGACTTTGTGGTGTTGTCTCTCCAGGCCAGCTGTGCATGACTGTTTCATCAGCTGTATCAGATCAGCTTGTGTTTCTCTGTGGCAGATCTGGAAGCGTGATCCCTGCGGCAGTGACTAGCAGCAACAGCCCCCTGACTTTCTGCAACGCTCTGTCCTATTACGGCCCTAGTATGGCGGATTACTGCCAGGAAACCAGGATAATGGTCGTCACGGCAGCGGAAATCCGCTTTCCTTAAGAATGGCACTGAGAGGCGTGAAGGCCAAATCCTCCATTTAAAACCACAAGAGACAGGCCCCTATTATATCAACTTACCGCTCTGTATCAAACACAGTCTCTTCTTCTTTCACTCTCTTTGGAGTTTTCTGTCTGTTCTTGTTTCTTTCACACTTCCCATGTTCACTTTGGTTCTTCAGGATGCTGCTTCTCTTTGAACTGGCTGGGTGGGTTTGGAGAATAACACAACACTTACTGACCCTCTTTAACTGATCATTATGGCTACACACACACACACCAACTGTGAATATGAGGAATAACTTGCATCTATTATATAATCGTAATATATATATATATATATATACTGTATATATATATATATATATATATTAGGTTACAGGTGGTGCAGCAGCTGCTATTGTTTATGTTGAGCCTCTCTTTACTGTCATCCTCAGGAATGTGCTAACACTTGAACCTGAGAGCAGATGAAGTAGGAAATGAACGCAACTGAACATGATGGAGAGAGACGAAGATGGATGGATGGATGGTACAAGAGCTAAGTAGTGCAGAAATGACTAATGACGTGCCAGTCCTTAGTTGATGAGATAAACGGAGTTAGGCGGAGTTAGCGTGGTAAATCGGTGACAGCAAATCGAATGTGTTATCTCTAAATACAGGGAAAGAGTGAAAAGTCAACAGACATCTTGGAAAAAAGAGATAACAGACTTGTGGCAGGGGCTGTTAACATGAGGGTAAATGGGGAAAACGGTGTCAACTTAACTGGCTTAATTAAGCAATTGGCTTAACTAAAAAAAATATATTTTTTTATATTCATAAATGCTTTATAATTTTCAACAAGCATTTCCCGCATTTGGATGCAAAGTCCACTAGCAAAGAGCCTAAGCTGGTTTGGTGGTCTTAGCTAGTTTAAGTATGGTATTTTTTTAAGTTGCTTTAGGATGGGCCCCCAGCCTGGCCAAACTGGTCTTTAGCTGGTCTGGCTGGTGTAGAGCTGTCCAGTTTAAATCTGCCAAAAATCCAAAAAGTGATGCAGATACAGTCTAAAAAAAATGGTGCTAAATGGCACTAAAGGCGGTTCATTGGCTCATAATCATACAGGAACCACTTTAAGTGCTGTACAGCCCCTTTGTCAAATGGTGCTATGTAGAACCATAAAAGTAGACCCCCCTTAGATTTGAGATCTGTCACTCCACTCTCATATATTTGCTATGAATGGGAATTTACTACAATGGCAAAAGCTGTTTTGAATCACTTTTATGCTTTTCTGAGGTCAAAAAGTCTTGTGTGGGGTCCCTGGAATATTTCCTTATAGGGGAGCCTTGGGGGTAAAAAAGTGTGAGAACCACATTATCTTCAGGAAATACACTGTATTTTAATGTCATTTTTTAATCCTTTCCCCAACTAAACTAAGACACTAAAGGCCAGTTCACACCAAGGATGATAACTATAAAGATAACGATAAAGATATAGTTCTAAAAATTGTTCTCAATATTAAAGGATAGCAGAGTCCACACCTGGTGTGGGCGCTAATATCGTTATCTTTATAGTTATATTTATAGTTATCGTTCTTGGTGTGAATGGGCCTTTAGAGAGTTAGAGAACCTTTGAAGAACTATACAGGGTCTTAACGGGTTCTTTGTATGGCAGTGATACTATATAGCACCTCAACCACCTCAAAGAACCACTGAAGAACCGATTCTGTGTGTGTGTGTGACGTCTGAACCCGGAAGACTAATCTCTTGCTGGTTTCTTCACGACTTTTCTATGGGGGTTTTTAATTTATGAGTAAAATAAAGCCTGTGGTAAACATAACTTGACAATACTTTGACATTTTGTTCTTCAACATAAACTGCACACACCCATGAAAACACTAATTTTAAAGCAGTTATATTTATTTTTGAAAACATATGTTTCTAGGAAGTAACTAGATAAGACAGCTTGGGGTGTGAGTGAGTTCAGTTTATGTTTTAGAACAAAACGTCCACCAATTTATACCATATAGAGTGGGGGAAAACGCCCCCCCCCCCTACTGTTTTTCCCAAAATAACCACAAGATAATGTCAAGATAAATTTTTATTGTAACTATGGACTACGTTGACAAGAGTGATGTAGAAGCTTACACTGGTGATGTACCGGAGAGAAAACAGATTTCACAGTAAATTATATAATTTTCAGCAGTAAGAAAAAAAAAGTGTTTTAAAGCTTGTTGTTTTGTAGAACATCACAGTTATATATGATATATGAGGGCCTGTAGATAGAGAGTACGTGCTATTTAATAAAAATAAATTGCTTTGTTTCATAAACACAGTGTATATGTTTTTCTTTATTTACCCTCAAAAATTGGAAGTGAAATGTGACAACATGCCCCGTAGGTGGGGTACATTGTAACATGTGAGGGGCATGCTGTAACATGACCATATGACAGCCTAAAATGTTATCTGATCTTATGAAAAAAATATACAATACAATCTAAAATATTTTGTCAATAAAATAAAATAATTATTTATTTTAAATAAAATAATGGCGTTTTTTAATAATTAAAAGTAATCAGATTTTTGAGTTTGACAATGAACATATTGCAACCATGCCTGGGACGGCCCACATAAACGAGCCAAAATGCTTTACATGTCTTGAAATAATAATTTCTGAACATTAAACAATGATTGTCAGTCTTTATTCACCTGTTTCTCGTCGTTTCTCATTAAATTGTTTTAAAGTAAATAGTGTGAATTACATCGCTAATGTTATAGAATAGCACGCCAGGGCAGATTGTAACGCAGTGTTACAACTTACCCCATCTGCGCAACTTTAATTTAAAACGGTTAGTGTCTTCTGCTATTTATCGAGGCATTAAAAAATGATAAATAACAGATTGGAGATTAAAATAATAGCAGATTTGTCTCATTTTAAATTAGTAATAAAAACTGAGATGAAAAATTTACTTAAGCCAGAAATATAATTTTACTATGGTAAAATAAATGTTCAGAGATATCTTCAAAAGACTTTTGAAATTTGGTTATGCTAGCATGTGTGGAAATATTTAAAAAACGTGTGTTTTTAAATATTTCGGGCAACTAACCCCGTGTTACTTTGTGCCCCGCGCTCCCCTAGTCTGTGGGGTAAAACGCCCCCGGGGGCAATGAGCAATTACTGTAGTTGTTCTGTTCTGAACATCAAATCCTTTGTTTTTCCATGACATGTATTCTAAATAGTTGGTTGAATAAAAATATTTGGACTTTATATGTAAAAATGACCTCAAGTTATCATCAGGCGGGGGGGCGGGGGGGCGGGGGCGGGGGGGGGGCATTCCACAGGTGGGGTAAAACGCCCCCTTGGCACAAATTTAATTTTTGTTAAAAATCTAATAACTGTGGGCTTATTTGAAATATATGGACAGATGACAAAAAATGATGAACGGTTTGCTAGATTAATACCCCAGCCTCACCTACGCTGAGAAGACCCAGACAAGGAAACGATTAAAAGATGCTGATAGAGAAGAGGACACTTAAGACGCTAAAAGAAGCAGAGATACTTCAGATATACTGAGACGCTTCACACGCTAAGAGAAGAGACACTTAACACACTTAGAGACAGTTGAATTCCACGCACACACCAAGAGATGACTACTCAAAAAAAAAAAAGATCCTGTTAAACTAAGATTAAGCGTTTCCAGGAGTCCCCATGAAGCCTTTTGAAACCAAAGCCTAATGCAGAATCATCGAATGCTGTCTGCGGGTAATTTTTCTTGAGGGTATGCATAGGTGGAACATAGTGAGAAGAACTATAACAGAAATCCACCGACCTGCTCATTCATATTTTACAGTTTGACCTTTTGACTTAGCAATTTCGGAGCTGCTTACCCATGATTCCCAGAGCTCAGGGTCATACCTACCATTTTTATTTGCTGATGGATTGAGTGTTATGAGTGCTGAATGAAGGATAAAAAGACCCTTTGTTGCCCAGCACGATGCCTCCACCTGACAGAGTAGGACAGAGACGGTGGGAGAGAGGAATGGGGGTAGAGATCTCTTTATACGCCTCTGGCTAGCATGGAAAGACACTCCTCAAGCTAGTGACATTTAGGGAAAATCAGATCTGAAGAATTTCTTATCTACTCCCGCCACTTCTGCACTCCCTTTCTTTATCCCTTCAACTAGTTTCCTTCCCTCACCTGCTTTATATCTGCCAGCTGCATTACCATACACACACAGAGTAGCGTTGATTGCATGTGTCCGAGCTTGCACTGAAGAAAGGAGGGTCCTCATGGATTAGTTTGTGCAATTGATCTCAAGGGAGACAAAAGGCAAGACATTTCTCCTGCTCTTTCTCTGTTGCTTTTACTCTTTCTCTGAATTGGCATCTTTGGGATTAGTGGAAAGAATGAAGAGATGTGGAGTGGAAGAGAGAGAGGGAGAGTGGGAAAGAAGACTCGCTCTTTTCCCCAGAGTCCTGGTGTATGGCACCTCAACTGAGGAATCAGTGAAACAAAAGCTCTTTCATCCCAAGAGGAAGCTGTGTGTGTGTGTGTGTGTGTGTGTGTGTGTGTGTGTGTGTGTGTGTGTGTGTGTGTGTGTGTGTGTGTGTGTGTGTGTGTGTGTGTGTGTGTGTGTGTGTGTGTGTGTGTGTGTGTGTGTGTGTGTGTGTGTGTGTGTGTGTGTGTGTGTGTGTGTGTGTGTGTGTGTGTGTGTGTGTGTGTGTGTGTGAAAGCTGTCTGCTCTTCTTGGCCCTGGACTTAAGATGTTACACTAAATGTGCTGGCTTGTGGATTTGAGCAATCCCACCTCCCGATGGGGAATTCTTGATGTTGTGACACTTGAGCCTTCAACACTGAGGAAAAGTTACTTTTTGTAACTTCTTATTTTCGTATTTTTCCTCCACTCTACCAGTTAGAGGCGTTTGAGGGTTATGAGCCCTTCACCAGCAGTGAAGCTTCCTGAGCTACAAACTGTTCACAATAAAACATAGGTCAAATTTTTAAAGAGAAGAGTTAGTTATACTACAACAAGCTGCTAACAAAAGATTTATCTATCTGTCTGTCTGTCTGTCTGTCCGTCCGTCCGTCCGTCCGTCCGTCCGTCCGCCTGCCTGTCCATCCATCCATCCGTCCGCCTGTCTGTATGTCTGTCTCTCTGTCTGTCCGTCCGTCCGTCCGTCCGTCCGTCCATCCATCCATCCACCCATCCATCCATCCATCCATCCATCCATCCATCCGCCTGTCTGTATGTCTGTCTCTCCGTCTGTCTGTTCGTCCATCCATCCGTCCGTCCATCCATCCATCCATCCATCTGCCCGTCTTTCTGTCCATTCATCCATTCGTCCGTCTGTCTGTCTGTATTTCCATTCATCCATCCCTCCATTTATCTGCCTGTCTGTATGTCCATTCATCCATCCCTCCATTTATCTGTATGTCCGTCCGTTCGTCCATCCATCCATCTATCCATCCATCCATCCATCCATCTGTCTGTATATCCATCCATCTGCCTGTCTTTCTGTCCATTCATCCATTCGTCTGTCCATCCATCTGTCCGTCCGTCCGTCCGTCTGTCTTTCTGCCCATTCATCCATTCGTCCGTCCGTCTGTCTGTCTGTCCATTCAACTTGCTTTGTTGCGTGTGTACAGTGTGACATAAAAAAAACAGCAATATATCGTTTTCTCATACTACACCACTATTGCTTTGAACTACTTTCACACTCCATTATGTTAAAAGTGTTACCACTTTTGGTGAGTCAGGCTTAGCACCAGACCTACTCAATTTATCTCTGTATTGATCTAGTTACATGAGTTCCTATGAGAGCCCTTTAACCATAATATACTCCCTCTTTCATAAGCATATGCTCTTCATAATTACATACCTGCCAACCTAGGTACATTGACCAGTTTGTCTTAACTAGGGATCTGATTGGACTAAATTTGTAGCAGCATCTTTCATTTGGCTTGAAATGGCAGCGAAGCTGAAGTGAGGGATTATGGGTAATTGTCAAGCTGTTGAGGTGGCTCTCTCTTGACAGAGCAAACGAAGAAAAGAAAGAGAGAGCAGGGGGCTGGTTGAGGGGAGGGGGCAAAAACAGGAAGGAGACTGCAAATGAGGCTTGTTTCAATAACAGGATCGATGGGGTGCAGGAAAAGATGTTGTGCACGTCAATGATAAGCATCCCCAGGCAAACACTGGAAGGTGGGGGGAGAGGAAGGGAGGGCAAGGGGGGAGAAACAAAGAGGAAGAATTAAGACAAAGTGAAAGTTGGAGAGACAGAGATGTCAGGGAGTAGAAAATGGAAATTGAAGAGACACAAACATTGGGGAATGCTTGACTGCGACTATGTTTGGGTGTGCCAGAGACAGAGAGAGAAGAGAGGCGTGAGGTTCAACAATCAATGAATGCAGTCAGAAAGATGCAGTGCTCTGTCAGTATCACAGCTCTCGTTCTCAGTATTATTTCATTAACTTGTCAGAAGTGCAATAATGTGGGTGGAGTTTCTGTCAGTTTTGGTTTTCTCTGGAGAAGTTAGTTAGTTTTAAAGAAATAGTTCTACTAAATATGAAAGTCTGACATTATTTACTCATGTCATTATGTGGAACACAAAATGAGATGTTTAACAAGTTGTGCTTTCCATGCAAGAAAGAGCTTGGTGATTTATACTATTATGCCCAAAAACCACGAAAGTAAATCTATCGTTTGTCTTTAGAAAGAATATAGCATGTTTGACAAAAGCACAAATTTAAGTTGTTATTCACTGAAAAAAAGGTCACTATGAATCTGCTATGCCGTTGCATGTTTTGTCATAACTAAACTGTATTACTGTAAGAGGTATTGATGGCCATTCAAGAAGGTCACATTGGACCCCCTTTTTTATGGCATCAAGTATTTAGGACACATTTAGTCTCATTAAAGTAATGCACCTGGTATGGTGATTCTCATTGCTGTATTAGCCTTTTTATAGCATTACAGTAAAACATATTGTTTTGCAATTACTTTAAAATGAAAAACAAACATTTTAATTAACTAAAGGCAGCACAACAAAAGACACTTTGATGTATAAAACTTATATTTTTATTTATTGTGTTTATGTTAGATATTAAACCGGTATTAACCTTTTTCATTTTACAGCAGTTACTTATTATTTATAATAACTCATTATTTATATATCGGTACTTAGTATTATTTATATTCTTTTATAGTATTTATTAATATTTTGAACTATATTATTATTATTATTATTATTTTTTTTTTTTTACATTTTAGTTTCATTTTATTGTGCTTTTGCCGTTTTTATTAGTATGCTTTCAATTTTACTTTTAGTACTTTCACTTAAATTTACTTTAGTTGCCTTAAATTTACTTTAGTTAATTTACTTTAGTTTACTTTAGTTAGTTAAGTAGTTTTCATAAAAAAATAACATTGATATTTAAATTAATTTTAGCTTTTTAAATTACAGAAAGTTATTTTTAATACTTTTAGTTAACAACAACAACAATAACAACAACAACAACAACACTGTTTTACTGTAAGATTGATGTGTGTAAAATTAACTTAACTGTCATGAAAACCAGTGAAGTTTGTAGCAATTTTTTTCCTTTATCCTTTATGCAGTCGTGTTGCAATATGACTTGCTATATTCTTGTCTTAAAAGTGCCAGATCTGAATGTACAGAAGTCAAGATTTTCATGCAATAATGCATTTAGTTTCCATCTGTTCTTCAAACTGAGCTATTACATGGTTAATATTCATTCATTCTTTTTTTCTGTCTTTGATATCTTGGTTCTTGTGGACTGGATAGAAACGGCAATGCCTCTCCAGCCTTGACAAACAAATAGTGATCACTCAGCAGGAGTCAGAGGTCAAGCCAGGCCATCGGCAGAATTATTTTTCAGCTCTAAACATTGAGGCGTTGATGGCTGCTCCTGTTTCACCCATCAGGTCGCGACAGCATTATCTTTTAATGCCAGATCACTCCTTACCTCTCCGCCTGTCGTACAGTCCACACTCCCAAATGCCACCGGCATTACATCAAACGATTCCTGTCACCTCTCCCAATACGAGGGGATTTGCAACAAGCCCGGGCTTATGAATCAAACAAACAATGAGAGTGAGCGGGCCGGCGTGCCTGTGTAAATGAGCGGAGGTGTGAGGATGCAGAGCAGGGAGACAGGTAGCTGGTGATAGCTGTCACACTGGATGTTTTCGCCCTGACAGGTGGCTGATTAGCAGGCGATGAAAGAGAGGAAGCGAATGAAATGAGGACGAGTGAAAAAGAGAGAGAGCGAGAGGCAGAATGTGTGGCTCTGTACCGTTTGCTCACCAGCCACGCATCTGTCTCTTAAAAAATCACACACACACACATGGGCACAGTCTGAGGGGTAAGCTGGCTTTATTCGTGAGACCTGTCTCTTAGTATAGAAAATGACTGCATGCAGGATGTTGCCTCTGTCTCTCTCGCTCTCTCATACTCTCTGTCCATCACGCTAAGTTTATTTAAAGAAGTCAAACACACTCAGTGTTAAAGTCTGACTGACCTCTCTCCATCTTATAAGTGAGAGCAGTTGTTTATTTGTTAGTCCTCAGATGGGCTGTGCAGTAAAACTGTTGTGTTGACACCCTGTCACGCAGGAAGGATGTCCAGCATTTGTCTGGTGTGTTCAGCTGACACTGTGTGTCAGGGAGGCTTTGATTAGTCTAGAAATGTCACCCAGAGATTTCACGGATAGATTTCTCCAGCAGAGTGCAAAAGAACGTTAAACTTGTTGTTGCATGTTTAGGGGGAGGATGAGAGTCCAGATATATCTGAGACCATTAGTGAAAATTAATCTATAGGGGCTTTCGCACCGGAAGAACCTTTTCATAGTTCCTAGAACTATTGGCGGAAGTACACGCTTTTTGGCATGTTCGCACCGCAGGAGCTAGGAACGGTTTGTTCTAGGAACTCCGTTTGGAGGAACTAAATTAGCTCCTACTTCAGAGTAGGGTCTAAAACAGTTGTATATAAACTACCAGTTCATAAGTTGAGAAAACTTACAAGTTTAAGGCAACCAGGTTCAGCAGATTTTTTAACTTTCTCAACTTGTTGTTTTCAGTTTATACAACAAAAAGTTGAGAGAACTTTTTACAGGGAATTTTACAGATAATTTTTTTTTACAGTGTACGCTGATTGGCCAAACGCATACGAAACACCGGCTACCCAGCATTTTTAAAAAGCCCCCTAAAATGCTTTTCATATACCAGATGCGCATTAAACGCGAACACGCGAGCGGTGTTTATTACCACGACAACCGTCTGCGTGTCCGAGTTGAACGTGCTTCTTGTGTATCCTGCTTGTAGCAAATATAAATATTATGCATCTGAAGCTGACTGCCGCACGAGCGCGAGGTCTCTCTTTCCCAGCGCGCGCACACACCTCTCTCTCTCTTTCTCTCTCTCTCTCTGCGTCTGCTCTGTTGAGCGGCTGAAAGGAGCTGCACTTTCAGTTAAAACACATATTATGATGCTTCTCTAATTTTACATGCAAGTATAGCCGAAATCACAGCACAGCTATTGTCTTTATCTTATGTGTAGCCTATTTGATTTTATCAGACGACGGCACGATTATAAATCAGTATTTTTGTGCAGATTAACATCTTGGAAGGGAGAGCTGGTTATGTAGTCTTAATGGGTCGCGTTTCAGTCACTATTTCATATTCATACCGTTAATTGTCTGACAACAGAAACAGAAAAAATATACCAATGAAAACAGTTTTATTGAGAATTTAGCTGCATCAAAATACAGTATGTGGCACAGAGAGGCAAACAAATCTAATAATAAATAATAAATGTACATTTTGTATGTTCAGAAGTGAGCTGCCCTGTCCTGCGAAAATGTAAACAGGTTTGTGTCAGTAAATTGCTCAGTACAAAGAAAGAGAAGTAATAGGAACCCGGTATTTCTATGTTCTTTTTTTTTTCCATGTGTCTAATAGACATGAATAAGCTCTTTGAAAACATCTATGACCTATGAAACATGTCTACTCTTCAAGCTCTATGTTAACTATGGTTTCATTAATAATAAACATATATATAAACTTGAAAAGTATTAATTTAGGGTACATTTAGAACAGATAAAAATGTGTGATTAAGTTGTGATTATTCACGAGTTAACTCATGACAATAATGTGATTAAATATTTTAATCGATCGACAGCCCTTACAATGACTAAATTAAATGTAGGCTTACGCTGGTTATCAGTGGACTTTCCTCGTCAATATAGGCTATATTTTTTCACACTTTTCTCATTCTCGCTAATTCAAGTTTTTATATGAATGAACCTCTGAAGGGAACCGATTGTCTTCAGAAAAGTTTTGATGGCATTTTCATTTTACCTGATAAAGTATCATTTATGAGCTGAGCACTGCTTTGTTTACAGCCGTTACCGGGGAAACTGCTATATTTCTGATGTTCCAAAAGCACCTCCTACTGGCAGAGAATGAATGTGCATTTTCAATAATCCAGTCTGCAGTTTTTGTTCAGACCAATGCGAAAATCCACCCTCATAAACCCGTTTTAAATATTATAATAATTTATACTTCTGACTCATCCCTTTTCTTAAAAAAATGGTTTAAAGGTTAAATTGTGAGGTTTATCATTTTATAATTTATTTAGTTTTTTGTTAAAACTTGTATCTCAATGGTAAATCAATTGCTATTTCATGGTCTACAACATGAAAGAATAAAACTGTCTGCTAAATGAATAAATGTAAATGTAAATGAAAGAATCCCATTATAACATGTACATGAAAAATGTAGAAACATTGGACTCAACTGTGGGGCACCATTGTGCAGCAGCAAGCATCACGACAAAAAAGGAACCTCAAGGTTGATATAGGTAAATGTGTGCAAATGTACAGGGCCCCATTCCTATATTTGCCTGGGGCCCCCAATTCACTAAATCCGCCCCTGCATCTCCGTTATCAAAAAACCCAAAACACACAACAAAAACAGCTCCGATCATGGCGACCTCCATTCACCGGTTGTTGACGCATGTAAATGCAGCACATAAAGACTTCGCTGTTGGCCGCTTCAAAGTTCCTGCAGCCGGTGCGAATGCAACCAGGAAAACGGCCCGAGGGAGAAATTGGTTCTCTAGGAATCACCCTGCTGGCTAGTTCCTAGAACTATGCCGTGCGAAAGCCCCTTATTTTGCATTTGTCAAATGTGATTTATAGCATAGTAGTTTAAGTCA
Organism: Schizothorax lantsangensis; assembly: GCA_027422415.1. Lineage (NCBI taxonomy): Eukaryota > Metazoa > Chordata > Actinopteri > Cypriniformes > Cyprinidae > Schizothorax > Schizothorax lantsangensis. Next base: position 25,266,114 of record CM049840.1, read on the forward strand.
CGTTAACATTCTGAAATCAACAATTTGACCATATAAAATTTGCACCCGTAATAAGAAATCAATACCTTCAGCCAAGATGCATTAAATTGATGAAAAGTGACTGTATAAACACTTACCATGTTAAAAAGGATTTTTATTCCAAATAAATGCTGTTCTTTTGAACTTTCTATTCATCAAAGAGTCCTGAAAAATGTACCATGGTTTCCACAAAAATATTAAGCAACATTGATAATAATAAGAAATGTTTCTTGAGCACCAAATCAACATATTAGAATGATTTCTGAAGGATCATGTGACTCTGAAGACTTTAAAATATATTAAATAGAAAACAATTATTTTAAATTGTAATATTATTTATTACTTTTACTGATTTTTGATTAATTATGCAGTCTTGATGAGCATAATATACTTCTTTCAAAAACATTTAAAGAAATCTTAAAAATCCTATATTATATATATAGTCTTGTGTGAATTGCCTATTCTGTTTATTTCTGGGTTTAAATGGCATTTTGAAATCCGTGTTTTCAATGGTGGGCTTTTGGGCTCCATTGTATTGTAGCTATGAATCCATTCATTCCACATTGGCAAAAAAGAAAGGAAAGAACATTTCTGTGGCTCTTATAGATCATTAACAATCAGAAGGGAATATCAAGTGGGATGGGGAAGAAGAAAGAGGTTCACATCGATGTGAAGGTGCCCTTGAGGTGGGTGGTTGACAGTCAACATGAAGAAGGAGAAATAAAGGTAGAGTGAGGGCGAAAAATAGAAAGCTGTTGATTCTTCGTGAACTCAGCACTGATGTCAAAATACTTTACCATCTCTGACTCCACCAACTTCAAGTCCATTTGTATCTTAACGTGTTTCATGAGCATTCCTCTCCTTTCTCTCTCTGCTCACTTTAGATGCCCAGTGCAGGTCCTGTTCATAATTCATCTTCTCCCTCCTTCTTCCACTTGACCTGTTTGGGTACAATGAGTGCAGCAGGCATTTGTCTTGCTCTCTCCCTGTGTGTCTGCTAGCCAATGCTCACAGTCACTAATGGAGGATACAGATGCCACATAGTCAATAATGAAGAGAAATGTCACCCCGTGTGTATTTTGCCCAGACAATGAGCTACAGAAGTAATAATTACTCCACACACATTTTCTTCTATGTTTTTTTAAATTACCTTAACAGTAAACATTTACATGTTTAAAGAGAGATCAGGACTAATGAAAACAATATCACACCTGCAGTTGTGCTGTTGTTATTGTGTAGCATGTTTACGGTCAAATCACAGCCTTTCTGAGATTCAGTATAACAGCACTCTTGCTTCAGTGATTAAAATATCCACTTAATAATTATTCAAAGACATACAGTAAGAGAAGCTGCACACATTGTGCACATATATATAGTCCTCTAAAATAACATCTCACGATAAAAATCACTATGCTGGAGATAACAACGCCTCCTCCATTTGGACAAAGTGCTGACTCAAACCAGTATTTTCTAGTTGTTTAGACTTTCTCATTCTCTGCCCAGCAATTTGCAGACCACATGCAGGGGAGACCGGGGAGACACATTTTGTAGTACTGTATCTGTAACTTGTACTTTTTGTCTCAAGCTTAGATGTATTCTAACAAACTGTATGTCTGCTACAAATTGAAGTAGGTTAGAAATCTAAAAATTGATGTCAAGTACAAAGTGTGCCATTAATGGTTGAAACACCTGTTAAAATTACTAAATTAATTATTTAAAAAATAATTAGTGTGCCCAGCCTCATTTAATTTTAAGCATTTTAATTCAAAATGGCAAATGTATAGGGAGCATTTTATATATATATATATATATATATATACGTATATACGTATATATATACGTATATATATACACACAGTGCCGTGAAAAGGCTTTTGCTTTTATTTTTTATTTTTTGCATATTTGTCACACTTAAAAGATTCAGATCATCAAACAAATTTTAATAATTTTTAAATTTGTAATAATTTTAATATTACACAAATATAATGCAAGTAAATACAAAATACAATTTCATTTATTAAGGGAAAAAAGCGGTCCAAACCTACCTGGCCCTACGTGAAAAATGAATTGCCCCCTCCTGTTAAATCATAAAAGAACTGTGATTAACTACATTATTTTAGAAAGCTGAGTTAAATTTCACTAGCCACACCCAGGCCTGATTACTGCGTAATCATTAATGCATTATGCATTACGGCATTTTTTTAGTGTCTCATGTTTTAGTTAAAGGGATAGTTCATCCAAAAATTTTAATTGTATCATTATTTCAAGATTCAAGATTTTTATTTGTCACATACACGATTATATAGAGAGTATACAACCAGCAGTGAAATGTGAGTACTGTTAATGTTATTTACTCGGCATCATGTTGTTCCAAATCTGTTTGATGTTATTTTATGTTTTTCGTTTTCAGTTTGGAAGAGGAAAATGTATGCCAACCTCCACAAGAAAAGGAGGGAAAAATGAATGATCATAAATGTCATCACAATTGGTTCTAGACCCAATGCCAATTTAGAGTCAGTTGTATTTGCATTGGTCTGGATGTGGACACAGCCTTAACGCAAAATGTTATCAGGAATAAAAACTAAAATATTGGTCTGTTCCTTACACCAAGTTGTCAAAACATCCACAAGCTTAAAATATAGCATACAAGTTGTATTTTGCGATATTTTTGTGGTGACTTTTTTTTTTTTTTTTTTTACTTTTCAGACATGGTTATGGCTAGAGTTGCATAACAATTTTTTATTATTTTTTTGTTAATATGGAATTTTTTCTTACAGTCTCCTCTGTTTCTGCTGTAGTCATCATGTTTGTTTCTCTCTCTCTCTCTGTATGCTCTCTTCTCCACACGTGCTCTCTTATGATGTTTGGCTGCAAGCTTAGCTCACCCCAGTGTCCCCCGTCCACACATACACACCGAGTGTTGCTGTCAGGGTGCAGGACCGGGCTGTCACCACTAAAGGGAATGCCTCATTAGGCTCCATGAGGCCCAGGGTGAACCTGGCACTGCGGCCTGTCCTGTCTGCCTGCCCCTAATTGGATCATCTCTACATCCTCAGGCTGCCAGCAGCTGAAAGGAGCTGTGCGTGAGGGGCTGAGCTGGGGTAAAGGCTCTGGAATTCTCCGGAGAGGATGACGGGCTCTGGAGATGGGCTTTATGGCAGGCCATTGAAGGGAAAAGACATCCTTTACCCTTTAGAGTGAGAGTGGATCAAACTGCAGGTGACCGGGAAAGACTTGGAAAATGATCTCTCAGCATGTGTGCTGGATCTTTGTAATGAATTTGCTGATGTATGTTGGATGTGTGTGTGTGCTTGTATTTGTTATCCACACACTTTTGCCCTTTATGCTGCTGTGCAGAGGGCATGCAGAGATTGGGAAGATGGCTGCAATGCTTGATGGATTTGGGGCACAAGGGGGAGAAAATCTCAGAGAGGATCAGACTTTTCAACCGATTCCCAAAACAAAGATTTTGTGAAGTTTGTCTTTGAGTGCTTTTGCACTACAACATATACATGTATTTACATTTTTTTTTTCTTCTATATTCTCATTATGTTCTTTCTCTCTATAAAAGTATGTGGACATAATTTAAAAGTCTGCTGTAAATGCCTGACTTCACTAGTTGTGTTTCCATATGTATTTTTATGTTTCTTATATTGATATATGCAGAAGTGTGGGATCAGTAAGATTTTTAAAAATGTTTTAAAGAAGTCTCTTATGCTCACCAAGGCTGCATTTACTTGAACAAAATCAGTAATATTGTGAAATATTATTGCAATTTAAAATCTTAATATTGCAATTTGAATTCTCTTTCTTCCTATTTTAATATATTTTTAGACTGCAGCTTTTTCCCGTGATGGCAAAACTGAATTTTCATCATTACTCCAGTCTTCAGTGTCACATGATCATTCAGAAATCAATCTAATATGCTGATTTGCAGCTCAAGAAACATTTCTTATTACCAATGTTGAAAATATTTCTGCTTAATGTTTTTTATTTTTCTTAATTTTTTTTATGGAAACTGTGATACTTTTTAAATTCTTTAATAAATAGAAAGTTCAAAAGAACAGCATTTATTTGAAATTAAAATTGTATGTAGCAATATAAATGTCTTTATACTACAATATATATAATTTATATATTTTTAATACAACCCCAAATCAGAAAAAGTTGGGACAGTATGGAAAACGCAAATATTGATTTCTAAATTTACTTTGAATCATTGAATTCTTTTTTTTTCTTCATGTCATTTTAATATTATGCAACACATTTTAGACAGGTAAATTGGTTAAATAATGATGTGATTTGAAACAGTTGATGTCAACAGGTAATTGTAATTATGATTTGAAAGGTCTAGTCCTTTAGGAACGTGGGCCGAGGATCGCCAGTTTGCCAACAAAACTGAATTTTCATCATTACTTCAGTCTTCAAGATCTGTCACATGATCATTCAGATGGGCTCAATCAATCTAATATGCTCCACAAAAGTTTGTACTGCTCAAGAACTTCTCTGGGCTCGGAGGCATCTGGGATGGACCATCACACAGTGGAAATGTACTGTGGTCAGATGAATCAGTATTTCAGGTATTTTTTGGGAGGAATGGACGCCGTGTGCTCCGGACCAAAGAAGAAAAGGATCATCCAGACTGTACCAGCAACAAGTCCAAAAGCCAGGGTCTGTCATGGTATGTTTGTCAGTGCCCTTGGCAAAGGTTTGCACTTCTGTGATGGCACCATTTTGAAAAGTACATAGAGATTTTGGAGCACAATATCAAGGCACAAACATGCATATTTCAACAAGACAATGCAAAACCACTTCTGCACACATTACAAAGTCCTGGCTGCGGAGGAAGAGGGTCGGGTTTACTGGCCTGCCTGCATCCCGACTTGTCTCCAATAGAAATGTGTGGCGCATTTTGAAGCGCAAAATGCGAACAGACCCCACTGTTGCCCACCTTAAGACTTGTTTGCAGGAAGAATGACAAAATACACCTGAAACACTTCAACTTGGTGTCTTCATTGTCTTTTAAGTGTTGTGAAAAGGAATGGCAACATTACAATATAATGTGTTGCATGAATGACAGGAAAGGATGTATATTTACAAATCATGAATGACCAGACAAAACATGAAATATTTTGTGTTCATATTGTCTGCAATGAAATACAAGTCAAAGTAAATTTAGAGATCACTACTTTCTTTTTTTATTTGCGTTTTCCATACTGTCCCAACTTTTTCTGATTTGGGGTTGTATAATGTCTTTATAATGTCACTTTCAATCAATTTAATGCATAATTGCTGAATATTTACTGACCCCATTATTTTTAACATTATATAATTAATAATATAGTGGCTACAACATTCACTTTTATTTCTGACAATTTCACCAGAAGTGATCATTTTATTCCATTAAACACATGGGATGGAAGCACTGCTCTCTTTGCAAATAATTTTCTCAATATTTCAATTAGAAGTCCACACAAGGATGGAGACAACCTTCCCAGAAGGGTTTAAGCTTATCATCAAAGCACATATGGGTGGGACCCATATGTTAACATTGTTTTGCCAATATAGTGTGTTTCTATACCTGTATCTTTCTGTTCTGGTTATTATGCCGATTATGGAGCTGCATAGATTTCCTCTGGTTTGCATCTGTTCAGAGCTGGGAATAGATCTCAGCAGCTAGTACTGTAGTCATCTTCTTAAATGTGTCTGCAATGCATATCAGTAATAAGTGCGTCGTCCTTTCTCTCTCTCTCTCTAAACCTCTCATCTTTAGATACTGCTCTTCTAATCAGAAAGTGATTGAAGAGGAGAGCCTCGGACGCTTTGAATATCCATTTTAGTCAATTAATGGCGTTTGTGACATTTGTGTGAAGTTGATAGGTGCTCGGAGTGGCTTCAAACGCCTGAGGGAGGAGCAGCCGCGCACAAGGCGAAGCGAGAGAAGTAACAAGGGAGCGAGAGAGCCGATTGATTCTGGTTATTGATTACTATTTGGATGGCTCTTTTGAAGGCTGTGCAGGTCATACTTAATTGAGATGCCGGAACGAGCGAGAGATCAGATCAAGAGAGATGGAAATAGTGCTTTTTTCCCCTAGAACTTGGATGACCGGGCCTGGCGTCTCTCTGCATGAGTGGTGACATAAAGCCAGCAACACCTAACGCTGAAAATGTCACTTCGCTCCAATTAACCGGCTGGCTGCCGCCGTGCCGTCCCGCCCCATCCTGCCTGCTTGTGTTTTTCAGTTTTACACGTGGCTGTTTATTTCCAAGCCCACTTATTTGATTACAGCCTTTTGTTGGGTGTTAAAGACAGCGGGTGCAAAGGAAGCTGTTAAGGCTGAGAGGATTCAAGATGGTCTGAGGTGGCACCGCTTAGGACTGTTCTGAAGTCAGTGCTGTCTTTCACACCAAACTCCCACACAACCAATGGATATATTCTCCTGTCAGTCAGCCAGTCGCCTAGCGCCATGCCATCGCACTCAAATTGCCCCGTATTTTGGTCAAATTTGGCTGCGTGACCCTGCCTGCCACCCTTGAGGGAGAAACGGTGAGGTAAATGCCAGCATATGTAGTCCTAATAAACTGTCACTTTAAGGCAGGTAAACTCTGACTCACTGTGCCTTGAGTCCATCAACGCGAGGCATCCGGCAGGCAACCTCCATTTCTGTTCTGAGTCTCGGTGTATATTGTTTTCTTCTCTTTCTCTCTAGCCTTTTCTCCTTCCATCAGCTCAGATGGCTGTCAGGGGGAGCGAGCAGGAGGGAGGGAAAGGGAAACTGACACCATCATCCCTCCCCTCGAACGAAACAACATGTTAATTAAGGCAAATCAGTAAGCTGTTGTGGAAATAAATAGCACCATTCTGCGATACTCTACTGTGAATGCAAAAAACAGCCGAAAAACAACACCACAACCAAAAAAGACAACATGAGCATGGGAGGGCGGATGGAAGCCAGGCTGCAGCCAGCACTTTCCTCTTTGACAGTCCCGTCTTTTAATTGGTGATTCTACAGATAATTACATGAGGTGTTGCTTGTAGCCGGAGGCGGCCGGCACCTCCTGGTCTTTAGAGGATTCTATAAATTCCCCTGCCCTTTGTTCGCTCGAGTCTCCAAGGGGCTGCTCACTCATGTGATTCCTCATAATTTATTTACTTTCTTGTCTACATCTTTACCTTTTTATTAGGGCTATCAATTAAATGTTAGTTTAATTAATTGCATGGTATGCAGCTTTATTAATCACATTAAATGCATATATCAATATATGAGAAAAATCTTCAAAATAAGGATAATTCACAGATGTCACACTATTGTGGCACATGAGGAAATCATTGAATAAACATTACACACATATGTGTGTGTAATGTTTATAATTTTTTTTCCTTATGTGCTACAGTAGTGTGACATCTGTGAATTATCCTTATTATTATTAGTAGTAGTATTATCTTGAGTTCTATAATACTCATTTATGTATTATTTTATTCATTTAGGGCCAGATTTACTAACAGCTTGCACCAGCGCAAACTGTCTTTTGGTGTTAAAATAGTACTGTCAGGATTTACTAAAGACACACAGTGAAGAATTAGCGCTGAAAAGGCGTAGACAGTTATTTTTGCAAGCGACTCACCTTATTGAATATGCATCTGTGAGTTTCCCTTTCAGACGCAAAATTTATGGGAGGAGAGTATTAAAATGAATCACGCAACGCTATTTACTAATGTTTGCGCTTGTCAAATTACTTAACCATTGCACCCGCCCAAAAAAAACATGTCTTAAAGCAGGCGGTAATTTGCGCTGCTCTTGATAGATTGAGCTGGTCCTTATGGAAATGATCTGGCTGCATCTGTGTTCTTCAATGTGTGCATTTGTCAGTAAATCACACACAGAATTTCCCCTCCCATCGGCGCTTTTATGGATTTGCGCTCTAATGCTAATTTGCCCTGTTTAGTAAATCTGGCCCATAATGTTGTCATTGTCATGTGACTTACTACATCAGTTGTGTTGCTTCACTGTCATTCACAACTCCTCTCTTGTGGTCTCTTGGGATAGTAAAGTATTCATTGTATGTGTACTTCACAATCTCATGGGAAGTAGTAAGTCATCCAGGAACTTTTTGTCTACTGTTTTATGAATTTTGCGATTTCAGACATACTACTGTGTGTTCACATACTTTTTTTTGCTTACTATGGAAATATGCGATTTTGGATGCAGCCAATCTGAGTCATTGAATCATTCACTTAACTGATTCATTCAAAAGCATTAATTCAGGAACAAAAATGTACCTTTGACTAGGGCTGCCCTCGACAGCCCACCTTTGACTTTATTTTGAACTATAAAAATGCATCAAGTAATATGTTAGTTACCCAATATTAATTTTGAATGTTTAATGAACTGTTAAATAAAAGCAATTTCACATTCTCAATCATGCTGTTGGGCTGAATATCATATATCTTTATTGTCAGATAATATCAGATCTCGATTGTCTTATAATGCCAAAATATATGATAATATTATTTTATTACGGAATCTTTGTATGACATGCTCCCTGATTTTTTGATGCTCCCTGAATTTATCAGACTAAATTAACTTACATTGACAGCCCTGTTTCTATGTATTTGCATGTAAATTGTATTCATGTACACATTTAATCATTTTTGTATTTTTTACCATTTATTTTTTCCCTTAGAACAGCAGTTTGCACTGTACTTCCTGACGTTCTGACCACTGGAGACCAACATGGCAATATATAAACTAAAAAGCAATTCTCGTTTGTTTTTGAAGGACACTGGTCTGCTCTTTGCTGTCCTCCCCTGTGGCGGATGGTTGTAGTCAGTTATTACTGTCAGTTATCTCGCGAGGCACCGACATTTGTGAAGGGTCAGAGGGGAAAGTACAAGTACTGTACTCACTTAAGCTCACCACTTCCAACCATGTGCTGTGAGACCTCGATCAAAATGTACACCCTACATCTGAAGATAATAGGCCATACATTCAGCACACATTACACAAACAAAGTGGACAAACAGAAGTAGTTTCCTATTAAAAGCAGATCTCCTTAACACAAACAGACAGAAGACTTGCTCATTAAAAGTGTTTTATTTCGGTTTGATGGGTCATATATTAGTGAAGTTTTTCTGCGCAATACAAGCTGTTGTTTACATAACTGCTTACATGTTGCTTTTTTGATATAGTCACGTAGACTTTACTTTTAAAAAGCATGTCTTTTATTGTAAACAGCCTTGAGCTTTTCTTCCTTCTTGCCCTGACCATTAAATAAATTGATTGTAAAATATATAATTCCGGCATTTATTTTCAGTTATCTTTGTCTGCATCATATAGAGGTCACATATAAGCGTTATCATAAACCATTTTTAAACACCTTGGGGTATCTCATTCTTGTCTAATCTCAGCCTATAAAGCATGTTTGTCATTACTTAGCATATACAGTAGTGCTGCAAATGTTCCCTATATCAGCATGCAAGTGGAATATAATCACCATTTGATACAGTTATGGGTCGGCACTGCACAGGCAACCGACTGTAGCACTTACAGTGATGCATGAGTCCTGAAATGTGATGCAAGTGAAGAACAATTTCATTGTTTAGTGCTCATTATGATTTTAGGGTTGATGAAGTTATCTATTAAAACACTTGTGTTCACTAGATAAGATTGGCCCTTGAAGCTCACGTTCACGTTTGCTGCAAAGCTTCTATTTCCTATGATCCATCATCGATGGCATTGTAAAGGTTGACATTTTCATTTAGCAGATTTGTGTGGGGGAAGTAGAGACGGGATTCATGATTAGGCTGGTGATACTGTTACAAATGAGCTGGAGGCCGTTGGCGGAGCTCGCACTTTGTTTATTTGTCCCCAAATTTGGAAGAAAATAAATTAAAGGGTGTAAGAATTGAAATCATAATGAGAACTGCAAGTTTTGCACTAGCTTGTTTTTGGCGATAATTGGGAAATAACCAAGACAACCTTGTCACACCAAGGTAATAATAAAGAACAATACAGCATTTTGCAGTGTGAACCTATAATTGGACTAACCTTTTCTTTTATCCCTAAATCTGCATCTTGGTGATATCTGAACTTAAACAACCAAGTTCATCTTACTTGCCTCAAGGCTGAGGCAAAGTCGGCCAACGGAGAGACTTTTACAGTGGTGTTTGAAAAGAGCTGCTGTCTGAGAACGATTCGGCAGGGAAAACGGAGAATATAACACGTTTAAATGCTCAGAACGAGTTCAATATATTTAAATCCTTTATTAAAAATGAAATGCACATAATTGATTTCAAATATAAGAGCCGCTCTATGCTTTTAAGATGGATATAACTTATGAAAAAAAGCCCCGAGGGCGAGAGATATTGCAGGCTCTTTGAAACATACAGTCATTCACTACCTTAAATGAGGTGTCAGTTCTAATGTTCCTCTAAGGAGGAACCGGCTCTTCATACAAGAGTGTCAGCGCCTCTCCTCTCTCATCCTAATGGGTGAAATAAAGTACAGTTAAAGAGAGGTTTATGAGATGAGGAGTAAAATGACACAGGAAAATCCAGTGACTGGACAAAACAGCTGAGAAACCTGTAAACAGAAAGCATGGAGAGCGAGACAGTATGAGTGAATACCTTAGAGCAAGCGCATTTTCTAAATTGAGATAGCGAGAGAATGAGGGATGCACTGAGGAGGAAAAAAAGGAAGAAATAAAAGTAGAGAAGTGAAATATAAAGGCTAGACATGTTAAAGAGAGGAAGAGATCTTCAAAAGTGGGAATCCTGTAAGCGCAGACACTGATCAGGCTGCTATCAGTCAGCTTTAGGCAACATATTCTGACAAACGTTTTGCCAATTAGGCACAGGTGAGGCTCTCAGGCTTCAGATAATTGGGGTTACATGCATCAAAGCTGATGAGGGGAGTAAACACGGCTCACGCTCACAGATTACAGAGGCAAGGACTGGTGCTAATGGTGCACCCTGACTGAGAGAGACCCGGCGAGGGTGATAAGAACAGGAAGGATGTGAAGAGATCCGTTGAGAGCTGAATGATTTATATCTATAATTTGTTGGGTGTTTATTTTTGTCTACTTATTTTTGCTTGTGATAATACACAGTTGATGAAGATGACATATCATTACTTAGCTTTTAAAGGTGGAAAACATCTCACCTTGAGTGACCAAATACCATCACAGCTTCAGCAAAACTATGAAGCAGCACAACTGTTTTCAACATTATTTATAGTAAGAATTGTTTTGAGACGCAAATCAGTATATTAGAAGGATTTCTGAAGGATCATGTGACACTGAAGACTGGAGTAATGATGCTGAAAATTCAGGTTTGCCATCACAGGAATAAATTACATTTTAAAATAATATTTCATAGCATTACTGTTTTAACTGTATTTTTGATCAAATAAATCCACCCTTGGTGAGCATAGTATATATAGCAATCTGTAGAAAGTACAATTCCAATACAATATAGAAAATACAGTGAATAAATAAATATGATGTGCAATATAGAGCAGATGCACAGTGCAAGCAAAGGCATAAAACCATGCAAACACAGCAAAATCCTTTTTAGAATATCTCTAATTTATGAATATTGATTTTCACGATCTGGAGTGTCAGCATTCAAACACTGCCTGTTCTTCCTTCTAGAATATAATATATTTTATTGAGGATATGATTTTCTTCACTCTCTCTTTTTAATCTTGCGCCTGTTGTTGTTCTTTCTTTCTCATTTCTCTTGTTTCTCTCTCTTGGCAAAGTTGTCCATCTGGATTTGTTTGCATGAGACTGAGGGGCAACTGAACCAACAACCTGTCTGATGAGCATCAAGAACGGCTGCCTGCTCTGGCCCACTCATCTGTTTACTCTCACACACATACTCTCTCTTCAGACGCAACGCTTGTGCCACTGCCTAGAGAACCATTATAACTGATCATTTCCAAACTGTCAAACATCTGGGAAGATTTTTATTTTAAATCTGACCGTGAAAGAAAAATGACAATCATGATCAGTGGTGCAGATTTCATGTGATCATTATTGTATGAGAAAGAGAACGTTTTGTTCTTCACCATTACTAGAACATGTTATCACTTTGAATATTTTGAATAACTTGTGTTTCAGTCATTTCGATCTGGACATTTTCCAAAATGTAAGTTAATGTTATCACATTGGACTAAACTCTATAGACTTTGCTCACACGGGTATATCAACTTACACTTGTGTTCCCAGTCAAAAATGACTGGTCTACATAGAATTGCTTAGAAATATCTTGAAATGCTGTATTATTACCAAATATTGGATCAATTATTGGATTCTTTTTTTATGAGCATGTTTTCTTTCAATTATCACAGCAACAATTTTGTATTTCTTTTTGGAACTAATTGGTCATAGGCCTCATTGATCTGAGCTTATGTACTTCAGTTTTTGAGTAAAAAAAAGATTATTTGTGGGTTATTTTGCCATTATTCACTCAAAAATTGGGGTGCATAAGCTCAATGATGCCTATGATCAATCAGTTCCAAAAAGAAATGCAAAACCTAACTGAACGAATACAAGTTGACAAAATATTGAATCCAGAATTCAGTGATAATACAGCATAATGAGAGGGAACACCAAATCAGGTAAAGGAATTCCAACATAGCACAATATGAAAATTGAAATGAAAATTGTGTCATTATTTACTAATTATCATGCCGTTCCAAACCTTTTCAAGTTTCTTTCTTCAGAGGAACACAAAAGTAGATTTTTTGAAGAATTTTTCAACTGCTTTAGTCAATGAAGTCCAATACAACACTGTGACCAAGTGACTTTTATTGTATGGAGAAAGGGAAAAAAACAAACAAACAGGCATTTTCAAAAATTTTATTTTGTGTTCCACAGACGAAATACAGTTATACAGGTTTGAAACAAGATGAGAGAGAGAATAAATGATGACAGAATTTTCACTTTTGGGTTACTGCAAATTTGGTATTCCTGTTCAAAAATGACTGGCCTTTTAAAAAATTGCTTGTAAATCTTTGTCAGTTTGTTTTCTTTCAATTAGCACAGGTTATGACCAGGAATGAGACATGAGAAATGACCAACCTGACTGAAAAACACACATGATTATTAATAATAGGAGAGTGGAACATGGCTGTAGACTGATCTCTGTAATTGAGTATTCCCAGCGAGGTTTCTCCCTCTGTGGGCGCAGCTGGCTGGCAGAAGGTGTGGTTTCTGAGGTGGCAGCGACCACCGCGCTTCATATGACACACTGTGACATCAGGCTAATCAGCTCCAGCTGTCTGACATGGATGCGAGAGTAGATCACAAACCCAGCGACACACTAATAAACACGCGTGTTTACGTGAGTGTGTGTGCGAATGCGGTAAAGCGAGACGAGGTGCACTATATGGAGATTGTGATGGAGTCAAACAGTTTGAGAGATAGAGGGACCAACGAGGAGTGACAGATGGAGAGAGCAAAAGAGACCATCTTTTCTTTCTCTGAGCACAGACTGAGAAAAAATATACTGAAGCACAGATTTGAGACTGAGGGTCTTGGAAGAGGAAAGTAAATATTGAGAAAGATAAAAAAAAGCGAGAGGATGGGTTTAGAAGGAGAACGCCGTGGTGTTGAGATTTAGGAAGAAGGGTTAAAAGGTGCGAGGAAGTAAAGGTGTGAGAGGTACGGGATGAGTAGACACCTAATGAGCTCACAGTCTGCAGAAACACACACACACACACATCTACTGCACGGCTCATCTCTCACACTTTTCCAGGAAGTGACATTTTTCTCTGCCTCCTGTCAGCTCCTGTCTTTAAGTGATTTTCCTTTACAGTTTTGTCCCTGTGGGTGCACAAGTGAATGAATGAGGGGATGCGAGCGCTGTGTTTGTTTTTCATTTAACATTGAGGGCGATTATATGATTTTTCACTGTTTTATCCATCCATTGATTTATTGACACTCTGCTCTGTGTTTGTACAGAAATTCAGTGGTTGACATTTTGAAAGGAGGATGAATGTGTAGACTATATAATAATGGCGTGAATATATACGACAGTGTATGTGCATATAAAATGAATCCCTGCATGCAAATTGTATCATATAATTTGTATCTTGAAGAATAGCTAGTAAATAACAGCTGTTTTTGCACTCATAATTGTGTTTTTTGTGCTCTGAAAGTTTTGATTGAGTCTTTTCACTGTTTCTTTGCGGTGGAATGGAGGCTCAGAGCTGCGGTTCTTCTTTTGTTTGTCATGTCTGTGTGGACACTGTGGTTCGATTCTGAGATTGCACAAAAGACTAGATCTGCTGTTATTGTCCCATGTCTTCTCCTTATAGTCTCTCTGCGGCCTGTGCTTCTTTTTTATCTGTACTTTTCATTTACACATTCAGCCATCATTTTTTTAATTTTATCTCAATCTCAATCGCAATCTCTCTCTCCGTTCCTCTTTTATGTAGGCTTTTATGTCCCCATGCCCTCTAAAGACCCCGTTTGACGTGCTCTTTCCTCATTTTCTGCCTGCGTCACTCTGTCGTGTGATTTCTCTGTGTTGTTGAAGTGCACTTTTCATGGCAGAGATCACTCTTTGACTGGTATATTTACTGTAGCTCACTGTCATACTCATGGGGAACATATAGTCTTTTCCAACAAATATGGCTGCCAGCTTGACTTAACTTGTGTGAAAATGTTTGCAGGGGCGTTTTTTTTTCAGGGGGCAACAGTGACAATCCTGACTCATTTGATGCCCCAGACATGACATAATCATTTTTGTCATATGAAATTTATGATCAGCAAGCAAGAGGATGCAGGTCCAAATTCCGACTTGATTTGGGACATTATATTGTAATGTTGTTTATTTATTTTTATTTTATTCTATTTATATTTATTTTTTGTTGTTGTTGTATTGACTTTATGATAATAACCCATTTGTTTTCTACACACACACACACACAAAATCATGACATTTTTACATATATATATATTTTTTTGGACATTACAAATACTAAAAGATACAAATGAAGAGTTCAGATGCAAAAACTTCTAAGTGCTGTTTGAAATTTGCTGTTTTGCATCTGAACTCTTCAAATATTCTTCGCATTCAAAAACCAAGCTCATTCAAAAACCACTTGGTTAAAAAAAAATGTGAGGAAGCACGTGCAAGAGAGAAATAATAGGATAGGCCATCAAATCATGATTTAAAGTAATGTTCCAATATAATGTCCCATTAAGACCAAAATAGATTTAAGAGATATTAAATCTAGTTTAATATCAATCAAATCAAACAACTGGGGAAAACCTACTATAAAAATGGAATGGAAATTTGACAAATACACCTTGGGAGAGCACAAATAAACCTCCATGAATACTAAAGGCCAGAGCTCAGATAATTCCATTATATTTACAGCACTTCTTGACAACTTCCTTCCACAGAGTCCCGTCCTCAAGTCCTTGCTAGTTCTAGTGAAAAGATTTACAGTCATCCTCACAACCAAATGCTAGTAAAAAAATTTAAAGGGATAGTTCACCCAAAAATTAAAAATGTGTCATCATTTACTCACACTCCATTTGGTCCAAACCTGTATGAGTTTCCTTCTTCTGTTGAACACAAAATAAGATATTTTGAGGAATGCTGGTAGCCAAACAGTTGCTGGCCTGGTCCCCATTGACTTCCATAGTATTTTTTTTTCACACTATAGAATTAAATGGCTACCGTCAACTATTTGGTAACCAACATTCTTCAAAATATCTTCTTTCATGCTAAACAGCTGAAAGAAATTCATACATGTTTGGAACAACTTGAGGGTGAGTAAATGATGACACAATTTAAATTTTTGGGTGAAGTAAACTTAAAATTATGTTGGTGATTTGCATCGCTATAAAATCAACTTCTGTAGAAGTTGCCTCATTAAACACATAAGTCACTGAGTTTTAGCTTGATTGCTGGCTTGTAATTGAGAACGACAACATGGTTACCATGGGAGCAAGAACTGTGCAGGCATCATCAGTAGAATTAAAAGGTGAATTTTCCCTTCTGTTGCTCAAGACATCTAACAGAGTGGTTGTCTTTATTTATTTATTTGTATGTTTATCTTGAAAAACTGAGACAATTAACCGTCATAGACTTCCTCCTTTTTCCAATATAAAATGTAAATGTAAAGTATGTTAAAAGATAAAACCAGCCCTCCCAACCACTTAAAGGTAATATGTGAGTGTGTTAGTTATAAATACCTTACTTTAAATGAATTAAAGTGTTTTCTCTGTGTTCTAGCCACCACAGTACTTTCTAAGTAGGCTGAGAGGACCACAGAGACGAGAGGTGATAATGAAGATGTGTTATTTTAATGCGTTCATTAATTTATCATGTGTGACTCTGTTCCTGGTTGCTGTCTTATATTTAAATAAGCGCTTTCACACATTGACCTGCTGCTCAGATACTTTAGAATGGAAATTGCATGCATTTACAAAGTCTATTGACCATAAAGAATAATGAAACCTTCATTTTTCTTATTAAATGTATTCCAGCAATGATATGTTGAATGCAGTGTTATGCAGCATGGTTGCAGATGTATGAGAATATGTTAGGGCTACTGTAAAGTCTTGTAAAATCAACATGAAATCAAAATGGATGCTATTCACTTTTAATGCATTCTGGTCTCATTGTGCACAATTCAAATATATATAATTATGTATATAATAATGTAGTTTACTTTTACACTCCAACCATCTGATTACGTATTTAATGCCACTTTTCTCAATCTTTTCCATTTTTTGATGGATAAAATGAAGTTCTGCCCTGTTTTCTTCTCTTACGAATATCCCATTTTACTTAAAAATATGCAATGAATATGAGGAAATGAATCTGGGTATTGCTGGGTGAAATGGAGGTGGTTTCCCAGCCTCTACTTTATTATCACCCTTTCTGATCATTCATTTTTCATCCCTGCTTCTGGTCAGACGGGATGCATTTACAGTACCATTTCCATTACCTAATTAAGTACTTAGTAGTAGCCGTTGTACTTATATGAAACAAAATGTACTTACCATGTAACTAAGTTATGGAACCGCCTGTAATTACAGTTTGTAATTATGTAGATGTAATAGGCAGCTACTGTTACACATACTGTATGTAACAGGCCGAGTCTGTTACACAGCTACTTGTACACTTAAGTACAATCTTGATACACTTTATTTTAAGTAGCTTATGCCTGTGTAATATTCTGTAATTTTAATGTAATTAGAAAGGTATTACATCTATTTAAGTTGTGTACTGGTGGGTTAATTCAAACTAAGGTGCAAGGTGTACAGTATAGATACACATGAAGTAGGCTACACTTAAGTACAATCTTAAAATAAAATACACTTTATTTTAAGTAGCTTATGTCTGTGTACTTACATTTATAATTACATTGTATAAAGTCTGCAACAAATATTTAACAAACTTTTGGTTACATAAGTAGCTGTGTAACAGACTTGGTTTGTTACATATGTGTAACAGTAGCTGCCTATTACATCTACATAATTACAAACTATAAGTACAGCCTGTTCCATAACTTAGTTACATGGTAAGTACATTTTGTTTCATGTAAGTACAATGGCTACTACTAAGTACTTAACAAGATAATTACTCTGTATTATGGACACCTTAAAATAAAGTGTTACCTTTTCTTTTTTTTTACAGACATATTAAAATGTGCGTCACAGATTGTTCGAAGTGGAACAGTAAGTTATATTTATATCATGTTATAATTTTAAGTCTAATGTTTATAAGTGGCAGGTAAACGGTTTTACTCCTCGACATGAGACGAGATTATCATAAAACAAAAACATTTGTGTTTCTTGTGTTACAATTTTTTTTTAGGATGGCAGGCAGCCTAGTAATGTGTGTGACACTATGACATGTCCTGGACTATTGTGGAATGAAGATAATACAAATTTGTTGGGTTAGAAAGCTGAAATGTGTTCAGTATTTTTGACAGCTTATCTTAATACTTCATGTAAACAGTATAAATAAATGTATAGTCAGTAAGTTAATTACTAAAAAAAAAAAAGTTTACATTCATGCATTAGACTTTCATTGACATTCTCATTAAAATAGTTTTTAAACCTTCCTTCCTTCCTGTAGCTCAAACTGCAGAGCATAGCGCTAACAAGGCCAAGGTCATGGGTTCGATTCCCAGGGAAAACAAGAACTTATCAAGTGTGTATCTCGAATGCAGTACAAGTTGCTTTGGATAAACAAAAAATCCTTCAATACGGCCTAGGACTTTATTTAAACTACCCGCATTCTCCACCAAGATGAAGCTTGTTTTATGATTTCTTTTCAGGTTTTTATGCAAATTTTTATGTTTGCAAGCATCTTACTCCATCTGTATGTGTTTTCATGCAGGCCCATCTATGTAATTGCTATAATAAAGCCATTGTAGGAGCATCAGTGTGACAAGAACAGAGTGGGAAAGAGAGAGAGACTGTTTATAGGACTTCTGGAAGGACAGGCATACAGTTCTCCCCTCTCTCGTACAGCTGGGCTCTCCGACTAGACCAGCTTCATATAGTCAGGGACAAATGAGTGCTTCTCTTTTAATTAGTGCAAACATAAGGAGGCAGTCACCTTGTCACTGCTGGGATTGAATCCAAACTGTGAAGCCAACAACATTAGAGGGGGAGGAGGGTTAGGGGCTGAAGAATGCTGCAAGGGCCACCGGGGTTAAGAATGATGAGGAGCAGAGAGGGCAAGAACAGGTATAGGTGGTGTCAGCAGTGTTACCTGTTAGTGAAAAGGTCAAGTAGCATTTGTAAGGCCTTCTGGGTGATATGTATGGGTATCTGAAGGGTGTTCATAGGTTGAACAGGCTGTGTTGTAGGGGACTGAATCATTCGGGACTCTGGGAAATCAGTGTTAATTTGTTGAGGGGCACTTTTTGTGGAAGTTAGCAGATTTTATGAATCACCCACTTTGAAGCTGGTGCAGGGAGACAAGACTGTAGTTGGTTTCGAGGAAAATGGCCTGGGGAGAAGAAAGAGCTAGCGTAGTATTCAGAGTTGCAGTTAAAAGGTTGCTTAGCTTCTCAGATAAATCTTTTATTTGTTGCTGAGTCTCTTTATTGGTTACACTTGGATCCTCCACCTAACGCATCCTTCTTTTGTATTTTATGCTCTCTCTCTAATAAACACAAGTACGCACACAAACGCACATTCACACATACTGTAGCACTTCTGCTAATCCTCTGGGGTTTTAGGCTTGAGCAGCTGATGGATGGGACTGGTACATCCAGGCTGGTATAGTTCCACTGAGACTTGAGTGAATATGTCCCTGTGTGTGTGTGTGTGTGTGTGTGTGTGTGTGTGTGTGTGTGTGAGAGAGAGAGAGAGAGAGAGAGAGAGAGAGATCCTTTCCATCTGTGCCCTGCAGAGCAAAACAAACATGTCCATGCCCCTCTCGTACTCATCATTGCCCTCTCTGCTCTGTATGTTGAACTCTACACGACCTTCTGTCCGTGTCCCTGAAAGCTTGCATGCACATACAGTATATGCATGTGCCTTTATAAATGCATATAAACATTTCGGTCACACTCTGTTTTAAGATCCAATTCTTGCAATTAATAACCCATTAACTATGACCTTTGCCTCAATAAACTCCCAATTTGCTGCTTTATAAGCACTAATACACAGCCAATATGCTAATAATAGGCATGCTAATAAGCAACTAGTTAATAGTGAAAATTAGTCCCTATACTAAAGTGCTACCATTCAAATAAATACTTATTTACTTATTATCTTCTTTGCCAGACAAGGACTTATCAGTAAAGTTTTACTGGGGCACAGCAGGCTTGTGTCTGACAACACACCTGGGGCCTGTACCATGATGGTGGCTGAACAAACTCAGGGTTACGGGATTAGTTTTGAGTTGACAAAACCAAACCAGTCCAATCCGGCTTTGTTGGTAGCATGAAGCTGATCATCAACTTTCTCTGTCAACTCAGGCTTGATCCTGAGTTAATGGAGCGCGTGCACATGAATGTGTGACATCAGTAATGAGCAGCCAATCACATGCCTTGAAACTGTGATTCACTTCTCGTGAGCGAGTCAGTGCGATTCACTACCAAAGATTAAAAGTTTGAACAATATGAAGAATTTAAACACATTTACACAGCAAGATGAAACGATCTATCCATGAAAGAAGAAATCTTAGAGAACATCTTGCCATATAAGTGCAAGTAAAAGTTGTAAAGTTAGTTTATAGAGTTTATAATATTATAGGTATAAGAACACTTAAAAATCTAAACTCATATGTAGTCATGTTTACAGCTATTGATTCTAAAGCTTATTTATATTGCATATTATCTATATGTTTATATTAATTTAAAATAAAAGCTTAATAATTAAACTAAGCTGGCTTGTGTAATGGATTGAGGGTATAATAATTATATAAATAATATAAATAATTATAAAAAAATAAACATCTCTAAAAATCTGATGATTTTATCTTTAAAAATGTTTTACTATGTAGCGTCCTTTAGTTTGGAGTAACAGAAACTGGAGGAGTGGCTTTATTGCATCAGAGATGTGTCACTTTGCTTGAAGCTGATTGGTCCAATTTCAGTTTGAGATCTCTAACCCAGAACATAACCTGCCCCAGAGCAGGTTAGCTGTGGAGTGTAAGTTACTATGGCAATGAACGCTGCTAAAAGCCAATCCACTTTCATGGTACCTAAAACCAAGGATTCGGTGCAAACTAAACTGAAACTTACCTGGCTAGCCAGCTAATCTGGCTTCATGGTACAGGCCCCTGTTTCTCCCTGATGTCTTATTAATAATTAAAAAGATATACCAGAAATTAAAATTATGTCATCATTTACTCACCCTCATGTCATTCCAAACCTGTATGACTTTCTTTGTGGAACATCTTTTTTTTTTGAAGAAGAAGAAGAATGTTGGTAACCAAACAGCTTTGGTGCTGATTAACATTTGCATTGGAAGATGCCTTTAATCAAAGCAACTTACATTGCACTGCAGGCTTCTATCATACAGCCAAAAAAAACAAAAAAAAAACTTCATGTTCCGCAGAAGAAAGAAAGTCAAGTAGGTTTGGAACAACTTGAGGGTAATAAAATGACTTAATTTTCATTTTTGGGATTTATTAATCTGTGTCCCCTGATTGGTCCGTTTTCTTACCAGGGGAGCATTCTACGGTGGCCCAGTAGTGCACAACACAACAAAATTAGCACAGCACAATGGAAACAAGCTGCAATACAATGTAAACAAGCCACAAAACAACGATATTAGCACAACACAACGGAAACAAGTCGCAACACAACGAAAACAAGCCACAACACAGCAAACTTAGTCCTGTGCATTGTGGAGATTTCATTGTGTTGTGCTCTACTGGACCGCCATAGGATTCAGTCTCCACTGCTTACAAGGCATGCAAGAACACATTAGCAAGTAGGTAAATTGATTAAACAGCAGTTACGGTTATTTCCGAATGCATGTTTGAGGAAGCTCATCCCCCTGTGCCTCCTCTGACGGGCCGCTGCTGTCGAGAATATTCGTCTGACACATCCGTGCCTGGATAAATGTCTCCCTACATCACAGCATCATGAAAGATGTTTTTCGCTCCCAAACATTCCTCATGAGCTCTTTAATGTTGCCACAGTGTTAACTACTGGTCTGGGAGTCTTAGTGGCCATGATGGTGACTAAAATAGAGAGGCAGAGATGTAGGGGAAGGAAGTTTGTCAGAGGAATGACAAGGTTATGAGAAGGTGATGAATATGAGGCAAGTATAATGTGACGGCTGATTTAAATTAACAGCCAGCCAAAGTGTCTGTGAGCTAATGCCTGAGCAGTTAATTGAACTGCTGGTGACAAGGGAGGGGGTGC
The DNA here is from genome assembly GCA_027422415.1 of Schizothorax lantsangensis. Classification (NCBI taxonomy): domain Eukaryota; kingdom Metazoa; phylum Chordata; class Actinopteri; order Cypriniformes; family Cyprinidae; genus Schizothorax; species Schizothorax lantsangensis. Next base: position 25,287,998 of record CM049840.1, read on the forward strand.
AGGGGGAGAACAGGGAGTGTGAGCATATGAGACCCGGAGAGAGAGACTATAATAGGATAAAGAGATATTCAGAAAGGAAACAAACAAATGACTAATTAATCAATGTACATGGAGAGATTCACAAACTGATTTAGAAACCATTTTTCTCTTACCAGTGTGACCCACAGTTTTTAAACGAGGGGATGTTTCTTTTATATTGTCTTTATCAATAATTGTATCAAGTAAATGTATTTTGATTTAAGAAAGTTTAGGTATTTGTACTGGAAGACAAGACAAATAATAAGTGCAAAAGTAAGAAAAATCTTTTTTCTTATTTTTTCTTTTTTTGTGCAGTATAACACAATGGTTGGCTTTTTGAATTATTCTTTTGACATGCCTAATATTTATTTTGAATTTAAAGTATTTTTTTTAAGTATTGGAGCTTCATGTTGTCTGCCATTTCCAAATATATGTCCATCCTAATAGTGTCACTGAGCATGAACGCTGGAGTCTTGGAAAGAGGAGAGATTTGATTTATGTTTGGAAAGATAGGCTGAGTGAAGGAAGAAAGGATGGCCAGGAAGATGAGAAATGATTCTTTATGTGACCTTTATGTTAATTCGGCGACGACTCTGGTTTTCTACTTATCATCCTGAATCACATACAGCATGAGAGAGACACAGACATCAATCTGAGCGTATGTGTGTGTGTCAGAGAGATTTGAGCAACGGGAACTTTTCTGCTGGTGCCGTGTGATAAAATCGCATGAAAGCTGAAGCATGAAAGCATGTCAGTGGAGACATGCTGACAAACAAACAGACAAAAAGATGGAGTTTCGTTTGAGAAGTGAGAGGGGTAGAAAACAGAAGGACAGGACGGAGAAATGGATTTGCTGACCAAAACAATTGTATACAGGATATACAAAAATCCTATAAAGAAGGTCCTAAAAAGGTATTTAGACACTGAAGTCACACTTAAATGTATACATTTAATTAGATAACAAAATTTGAACTCAAGTGACATTTACAGACGTGATTTTTAGTGGATGTGTATGAAGTCGTTTTTAGTGGATGTGTATGAAGTCAGTTCTCCTCAATAACTGCAAGTGTTGTCTCAGCAACAATGGCACACTGATTGTCTGATGCATATTGCTTACAAAACTGGCAAAGACTTACTCAAACTCTAATTTTAGTGGTAGTAAGGGCACACAGGTTTTTCTGTCAGTCCACCTGGGAATAAAGTTTTGAGGTTCTGGTTTGTTTACGAGGTACTGGATTGGTACAATAAGCAATTTTGAGAATGAAATTATCACTGGATTTGTCACAGTTTGCCAGGTCAGAGTTTTGTTTTAGGCACTTTGTAGCAAGTTATATATACCAGTGTTAATTTCGTCGACTAAGACGACGACGACAAATATTCGTCAACGAACCTTTTTTTCTGTGACTAAGACGAGACGTTGACGAGTTAAAACTAATATCTGATGATAAAAACTATGACGAAATATATACCGCTTCTTCGTTAACAAGACAAGACGGGACTAAAATGTTATTTGAGGACTACTGGACATTCAAAATGCATCCATAGGCTAAGTTAACTGTCTTGTCTTTCAAAATGTGCGTGACAGTGCGTCTCTGTCATTGGATGAGGGGCGTTTGTATATCTAGGCCGTTTCTCAAACGGAAGGCTGCATCCTCCGTAGGTCACATTTGTAGGCTGCATACGTCATAAAGAAGACCTTATTTTAGAATATTAACAGTTATAAATTTGACCATTATTCTTAGTTAAGTGTAAATTGTTGTAATATGCTTTTGACTCGCAAATGTAATGCTCAGTTAACTGAAATAAACCAAGCTTGATGACGTATGCAGCCTACAAATGTGACCTTCGGAGGATGCAGCCTTCCGTTTGAGAAACGGCCCTAGTCTCAGTATGGCAGCCGCAGTGGACGGATAGGCTATACGCGAACTAGCGATCTGAAACAATGGCCTCAGCACCCGAAGGGTTAGGGATAGGGTGACCAGATGTCCCGTTTTTCCCGGGAGTCACAATTCGTTGTCGATTAACTTAAAGTTAGTGAAGGCGGATAGGCGGAATCGCGCTGATAGAAGTGCTCTCTCTCGCGCGCTCCACTTCTTCAGTTCTCATACAGCGCGCGATCAGTTCTCAGTTCTCAGTGCTCAAATACACACACAGCAGTCCAATGTCTATCGTGTAGACAGGGGCGGACTGGGACAAAATTTCATGCCGGGAAATCTCATACGTATCCAGGCCATCACATACACCCACAACAAATTTTGAAACCACTGACAACAATATTTTTTGTATGGCCATCATCATCATCACATACAAGTTTAAATCCCTAGGCTGGGGCCGCGCAAAGTAATTAAAGGTTATCTCTTGAACTTCCATTTAAATTTTTAGTCTCTTCATTTTCCCTGACATCTCTCGGTCTCTCATGTGTTTTTTTTTTTCTTGTACCTGTCACTTTTTCATCAACACACCTTGTTGACCTCATTCGTCGTTTGCACATAGTATACATTTATTTGAGAAAAAATTATTACATTAGGACCATGTGTTATTGTTTTATCTTTCCTAAATTTCAAAATTAGTACAATAATAGCTACATCTTGAATATACCTTTATAGAAAAATCTTAATACTTAACATGTTTTTGCATTATCACGAGTTTTGTCCCAAGGAAAATTAACCATGGTTTTATTAGGCCTATGGTAAAAGTATAGTAACCATGTTTTTTTGGCGGATTGATTACCATTTGTAACCAGAGTTTTACTACAAATACCATGGTGAAGCTATAAAGTGTAGCAAAACCATTGTTAATTTGTGGTTACCATGGTTTAACTATAGTAGCCTAATCATGGTTTTTGGTTTTATTGTAAGTGAAACCACGGTTATTTTTCGTAAGGGTTGTGTTGTTGTCTGCTTTAGCTCCCTCTAAACCTGTTATAAAACGATGTGAATATTTGTCTGCTAAATTCCTTCTCTTTACAATAGTAATTGTCTTTTTGGTAATTTTGCAGCAATTGACTGCTACTGCTAACATTTGCTAGCAGTTTAACTAAGTAAACTAAGACAAAAGCGTTAGTTCTGGCAGGTCACGTGAGTCAAGCTTGCATCAGCTGATTCTCAGCTGATCACATCTACCTATAGGAATACGACACCTATCGCGGCATTCCTATATAAGCTCTATTCAGTATTAATCAGCAGCTTTTCCCGCTTGCTCAGGAGCAAATCACCCTCCTCCATCCCCAACTCCTCCTTTCGCAGTCAGGACTTGGCTTTCTGATATTCCTTGCTAAATCAGACTCTTTTGTTGAATAATTATACACTTAAATATCATTAAGTACATTAATGATATCTGCTTTGTTCTGTTCTGTTAACCCTCGGGGGGTTATTATTGCTGCTCTCCCTGCTCATTCATGACGGGCTGTATGGATGGGCAGGGAGTTTTTGCACAGAACAGAACCATACCGCCAAACCAAACTTTATGCTAAGTATCTATCATTTTGACGATAGTGGTCCTGACAGAACTACAATAGTCTGTCTATTTACAGATGTAACTGACCTGCACTTGAAGTCATAAACAGGACAGTTTTGCCTCTCTGCTCCACCTGGGCGCTTCTACTCCATTCTCGAGTCTCGCATCCTTCTGGCGGACGCGCGGATGCGCGGAGCGTGCGCTAGGCGAATCGCATTGACAGCCAAGAAGACTAGCCGATTCATGATTTATTGGAGTTTTATTATTGAATGGCGAATTCGGAAATAATCACTTTAGTATACATTCGGCAGGCAAAAACAACAACAATAAAAAAAAAAAAAAAAAGTAGGGTAGCGGGCCAAATTGGCTGCCAGGCCACCGTGAATTCTCCCGGTTCTCCTGATGGCCAGTCCGCCCCTGCGTGTAGAGCATCTCACGTACATACAGTCAGTTATTGTTTAAGTGAGCGTATAACAGGTGGGTGAAAACTGAATGTGTCAGTATTACATGCGTGCCTTCCGTCTTAAATGGACAGCATTCCTAATCTGTGTCATCAATGTTAACCAACAAAAGATGTTAAATAAATGTATACTTAAGTAAACCTACTGTATCTGAAAAATGAGTTTAATTTGTATCTATTATATGTATACTACATATAAAATAGCTACCAAAATAAATGTTTGTCATTCAGTTTGACTAAAAGTAATGACTAAAAGTTGACAAAAATGCAATGACTTTTCGTTGACTAAAACTAGACTAAAATTATGAAAGACTCAAAGGACTAAAATGTGACTAAGACTATTAAGCATTTTCGTCTCAAAATAAAGACTAAGACTAAATCAAAAATTGGTAAGGTTTGGTGGGTTGGTAAGGTTTTTTAATGTTTCTGAAAGAAATCTCTTATGGTCACCAAGGCTGCATTTATTTGATGAAAAATACAGTAAAATCTGTAATACTGTGAAATGTTATTACAAGTAAAAGTTATTTATTTCCATTTTAAAATATTAACATATATTAACAGTATATATTTTATTTACAGACTTCTGTTTTGCAAATGTTTTGCCTGAATAAATGCATTAATAAATTCCACTCTGTCTTAAATATAAAACAAAATATATAGTCTATATATATATTTCCTCTAATATATCATGAGTTTTGTGTGAGGAGCAGACTGATATTTAAGTCGTTATTTTGTTAGAGGCAGATTTTTGTGCTGAAAACCACACAATGGTTACATAAATTGGCCCCCTATACCCTACAGTTCACTGGTTTAATTCCATGTAAAACTTGTTGGTCATAAATCAAGGGAAGCGCTGGAACATGCCAAACATTTAAGTACCCGACTACACTTTAATGTTCTTTTAAAGTCAGAACTAAGAAGTGTAAATCTAATGTAAGTTCTAAATATCTTAGGAAATATGGAATGGTGAATGCTTTGTGTTTGAGAGTTGTTTCTCACAAGCACCTATACAATTAGCACACAAGGCAAAGTGCAGCAAATAGCAACTTATTCCAATTGGTCCCTAGGAGGGTTTCGCTAGCTATCATACACGGCTGCACTGATGACTTCATATGCAGGTCCATTCGTTACAGCCTAGCACCACATGGCTTTATTGACACTGTTTATGCTAAGAAAGCACAACAGATTTGTCTACTGTCTAAATTACTGTACGAGTCTTAGATTACAGCTGTTGGAAGAGAAGGAGAAGAAAGCTGCATGATCAGGGGAACCAGGCTTAGCAAACAGCTATACATAGGCACAAATTAATGCACGGATACTCCTGGAAGAACACAGACGAGGATGAACATATATCTTTTCACCACCTTTCTCAAACACACACGCATACTCACCCACAGAGCGCATGCAGCCCATGGAGAGATTCAGGAAGCAAGTTGGCAGCAATTAGGCACATGATTAAACAGCCATTCCTTGTTGCTTAAATTGGGCAAACTCGTTCTAATCCTGTGCAATTACAGGGGAAAATGGATGCCTGATATGACCACACACACAGACACACACACACATGGATGTCTCAGTTGTTTTCTCTATTTCAGTGACCCGAAGAGCTGTGTGGTGAAGTAATGGAATAAACTGTGAAACACATTTGGCTGATTCCAGCTCATCCGCAGGAAAAAACTGCTTACGTGGTGTGTGCACATGTGTGAGCATGCATGTTTGAAATACATCTTGAGCTCAGCAGGATAGATGGGGATTAGATTTCCCTCAAACAGGAAGTGGAATAGAGTGGCATGTGTCTCATGTTTCTTTCGCAGTGGTCCTTTGAGCTCTTTGGCCTCATACCCAATAGGTTTCTGAAACTCACACCATATGTTCACTCACTTCAACCAAACAACGTGATGTAACACAATGCAACAAAATTAGAATGTTCATGTATATTCATATTAATCTGTAAGAATATTTGCGTTAATGTGTTAGAATAAATATATCTCTTGAAGTAATCTTCTTTCATCTGATACTGTTACACTTTCAAAAATAAAGATTCAAGTAGAAACAATTAGAGTTCTGTAGCCTGTTGCCATATAAGAACCTCTTTACGTTCCACACATAAAAATGCATTCCTTTATTTCTTTAGAGAACAATCAGATGCTTTAAAGTGTCAACAAAAAAGTCTTCAATAAAGGATCTGTGGTGATTCTGCAGGTGGTTTGACAATTATACTTTGACCTAAAATGTTTTGTTGTTGTTGTTTTTAAAGCATTTAACAAACTTAAAATTAGTTAAAAGCGTAGATCTATACGCGTTTCAGCTACACAAACTTCTACAGGACACACATCAATTGTTCAAACAGGTTTTCTTAAGCATTTAGTAAGTAATCATCAAAGACAGCTAGTTGATAAGTGGGAGTGGTTATGGCCCTCCTCTTTTTACCAAACATAACAATATTCAATTTAATTCAAGAATAATATAAATAAAATTACACACACACATACACATGTATAATCGACATACTCATAACAATGAATACAAACTCAAAAATTGAACACTGAATTAAAAATGGGATTTTGAAGTAGAAAGACTGAATTATTATTTTTTTTTTATATACTCTAATAAGTTTTTACACCTATTAGCAATCAAAGCACTACATATTTTAATATAAATTGTAACTGGAAGTTTTGCTGTAAATTTAATGGTTTATTCTACATAAAAATAAGGAGTGTTTTTTGCTGTTTCAAAGCAGCATTGGAAGAGAATGGTGGACAGACCGTTGTCCTGAGTGTGTGGTGGTGGTTGCTTTTATTTGTGGTTCTGATGGTTGTGTGTGTGTGTGTGTAGGGCCTGATGACGGTCGGAGTGCTGTTTTAGCCAGAGGTTGCTTTAATGGCAGCAGTGATCTGGAGCTAATGGCAGCAGCTCTGAGAATGGAGCGGTGATGTGAGCCATAGACATGCTCTGTCACAGGTGAGGAACGCGGCTACTGCCGTCAAGCTCCAAAGAAAAGCCCCTGTGTCTGTCACTGAAAAGTCAATTTACCTGCTACGTCTGAGCATGTGGGATTAGAGGAGAGGAATGAGACCCAGAGCTATAGAGAGAGAGAGAGAAGGCAGGGGAAAAAAGCCATTAAGTCTTACAGGGGCCCGAGGTCCACTTTAGTTTAATAGTTTTTTACCCTTGACTTTGTTACACACACACACACACACACACACATGCACATAGATGCACTTACTTTTTTTCTGTACCCCAAGTATGTTCTTGGTTCTGTTCCATTTTCCAATCCCTTCCTCATCTTTTAAACACACACACACATACAGAGTCACATATACACAGAGCTTTACTGGCAGAAAGGGATATGACTGATTAAAATGTGCATAATTATCAGACGGCTTGCTTTGGGTCTTAGATCTCAGTAGGATCAGAAATTCAGAATCTGTTATAGACCAGACATGCATCTTAGCCTCTCTGTGTGTGTTTGTGTGTGTGTGTATGTGTAGGTCAGTCTTTGCCTATAGTGTGGGGAAAAAAAATTAACAACATTGTTAATTTTTTTTTTTTTAAAAAATGTTAAAAATGAGTAAACCTGCACAAATATGTGCTTATGGAAATCTTAAAATGTAAAAAGGTTTGTATGAGGGGTAGGTTTAATTCTGGGGCTCTTGACCCTTTTATTCTTCTCACCTTCTTCTTGAACTTGAAAGAACACTGGGTCTCATTCACTTATATCAATTGCTTGTATTTATATGCACTTGGAGAACTTAATTCTAATGGATAACTTAATTCTAATGAAAAATTTCCACCTAATTCATACACGCATGAATTTTCTTCTTAATGTTGTTCTAATGTTAATGAATTTGGAGCATACTAAATGAGCGGCTGCGTGCCAGAGGTTATTCGTTTGCATAAAATACGCCCAAGCCATCTCCATATAAGGGCTTTCTGCACAAAGTCTTTAACAGCCTGTCGTCACTCTCAGCCAGCATATGACACTCTATAAAGATGTGCTTTTGTCTCAAATCATGTGCAGCAAGATCTTCAAGCAATGGCAAGTATGCCATCCTCAAAACCTGTTTAAACACAATTAATTCAGATTTAGATTACATACCTCTTATTAGCCAGCTGAATATACACATATCTGTGTTTTTTTTTGTAGAGGAACCTCACAACTTGAGAGAATGTTTTCTTTTTTCTATGATGAAATACAGTATAGTATAATATAATATAAAGATGAAATATCTATGTAAAAATGTCATCTTATAACTTTCATATGGCCACCAGGAGTATGTGATTTTTGCATGTGTTGTTTTAGACGTTCCTACTTTTTCCAGAAAATTATCATTGAATCATGTTTTTGTTCGCACACAGATTTCATGCACAAACTTGTGCAGACGAACGGTTAGTCAATGACACCCTCTGTCTCAAACACAGAGTGTGCACACCAACACATTTTATTTTAAATGCACAGTAGTCACAATATCCATGAATGAAGGTGGTGTTAGTGTAAGTATGTGTGTGTATGGATGTGCAGTGTGTGTGCGTAGCACTGTGATTTACACAAGAAGTGCATGCATTAAAATAGCTGTGCCGCTCTGACTGACTCAGTCACTTCTGGTCTGGACACTGATGCATGAGGAGCCCCTCTCTACTGTTAATGAGTGCAAACACACACACACACACACACACACACACACACACACACACACACACACACACACACTAACACACACACTAACACAGTCACAGAACTGCTGCTGTTTCCCTGACTCTAACTGTACGTGATGTCTTTTTTTCTGGGCTTGCCTGATGGATGGATTCAATGTTAGACACATGTTAGCTATTCAGATTTGTCGCTGTCCATGGTGCTGAAAGTCTCTAGTCTGCAAGTGCTGTTATTATTATGGCTTCAGTACAGATACATTTATATAAAAAGCTGAATCTGTAACAACTCGGAATGCTACATTTTGAGACTAAGCTGAGCTAGTAGTCCAGCAGTATCGATATGCTATAGCAGATGTCTGCAGCTACAGCAGAATAAGTTATGGTCTCCAGACTGACACTGAAGCACTGACCTTTCTGAGACACGTCCTTGGCCTTTGTGCACCAGTACAAAGAAAGGTAAAAAGAAAGTACTAGAGCAATATTTAGTGTCTGACTGACAAGTCATGCATTGATTCCAGAGCATACTGTGTAGGGATTCCACGACAAACCACGCCACAAAGGTCATTGTGCTAAATCTGACATCAGCTATGAGTGTGTGCATTTGTGAGCTGTCATGGAAGTTGTGTTGTGAGTTTGTGTGTGTGTTTGTGGGAGTCAGACAGTGGGTCAGTCAAATGCCTAACTCAGCATTTCTGCTGGCAAACACTAATGTGATTTAGCCTTATCCTGGGGCTAAAGCCAACACAGAGGGGATGGACAGGAACATGTTCTTAGAGGAGGTCAATACATAACTCCACAGCCACTGACATGCATGGCATTCACTCAGAATATCATTATATTATATTATATTATATGTTATGTTATGTTATGTTATGTTATGTTATATTATATTATATTATATTATTAATATGGTTTTAAAGGTAAGGTATCCTTGAAAAAAATCAGGCCCCGGTAAACCATCAATTTGCATCAAATTAATGAAAAGTGACATTTTTACAAAATATATAGATTTCTAATAAGTGCTGTTTTTTGGGGGTTTTTTTTTTTGGCAATCCTGAAAAAAATTATCATGATGTCCACAAAATATTAAGCAGCATAACACATTACTGTTTTCAACATTGATAGTAATAATAAGAAATGTTCTTTAAGCAGCAAATAAGTATATTATAATGATTTCTGAAGGATCATGTGACTCTGAAGACTGGAGTAATGAAGCTGAAAATTCAGCTTTACCATCACAGGAATACATTTTAAAACAGTTATCTTAAATTGTAATAATATTTCAGAATATCTCTGTTTTTACTGTATTTTTGATCATATAAATGCACTATTGGTGAGCACATAAGACTTCTTTCATGGTAGAGTATGTTGCTTGCAAAAAAAGTATTTAGTCAGAATATACTGCTAATTTTGAAAATCTGTGAATGGAAAAAGATGATTTTTGGAACCACTTGGTGCAGTTACAGCATCTGCCAGCAGGGGCTTGCTAACCCACCAAACTTTTTCTTTTTTTTGTCCACGAAGACAAAATAGGTCATTTTGAAATCTTCATGATTATGACATATAATAACTTTTAACACAGCCCTTAGAAGAAGTTCATACAGATTTTTGTATGAAAACGCTTGATCTCCTTGGCATTAAACTGCCATCAAGCATAATCAAATGGATCTTTGGATGCCATTGTGTAACAGCAAGATTAAGGGCAACATGTACAAACGTGAATGAGAAGGCGAGAGAAAGAGAAGCAGAGAGCGAGATAAGGCTGGCCTTTATCAAAGTCAGCGGCTGCCCTTTTCTCCTTCAGTGGATTGTGTGCACTCTGCTTAAGTCTGTTGACAGTGCATGCGGAATTCAGGATGTGTTTGGATTATGGCGTGTGATAGGGCTTTCACGCACTTCAAACACTCGCGCACACACTTGTTTTCATTAGGCACGGATGCTGAGAGGCCGTATTTGATGTTGACCTCCATTATGAGCGTACGCGGCCGAGCGGCAGGGTAAAGACATCGGTCTTGTCCCATTGCAGCTAGCCATAAATGCTGCAAACAGACAAATGTGCGTAATTGCTTGCACTCTAGTAATGTCAAATCAAATCAAAGTAGGGTCAAACTGAATATTATGCCTTTATGTGGGGTTGCTGTTCTTTGTTGCCTGAACACAGATACTCTAATGAAACAAAAAAGAGCCAGTGAATGAAATTAACTGTAGGTTATAGAGAGATAGATGGAGTTGTTGGACACAAATAACAGCAATCCAGGCTCATGAAAAATATGTTCTTGTGACGCCATTTTTTAACGTTGCTTCTTGTATGTTTTGCGACAGTTACAATGTGAAATATCCAGTGAGTACCACTAAAAGTCATGTTCAGTTTTCTCCAAAAATATAAACATAACTGTACCAGCATTTTATAACATTATATAATGTTTATAAAATATCACCTCAATTTAGAAATCCGGTGGACCATAAGTGGTGCTAAAAGGTTAATGCTAAAATACTGTACCGCCCATACTAAACCCAACCAATAATGCTAGTTATACATGCATTTTCTGAAGTAACCATGCCATTTTATTTGGTTTATACATGGCTTTGAGCTCTTTTGTCAAACCGTGTTTCACTGGACTCAAACCGAAGCGCACCACATCGCAAGTGCAATGTTGTACCAGGTGTGCTACCGAGCAAGTTTACTAATTTGGAAAAGCCATACACATTGAGCTGGGTATGTGATGCAAACGCTAAAAGGAATTAGTGTTTTAAATCATGCACTATGGTAAATGTGTTTTGTGGTGATAACAGTATTGTGCAAGGATGTGGTGAAGTGAGTCTTCATTAATTGATAATCTATTAATCATAATTTGTGTGGAAAGGATTAAAAGTTGTTGGTGTTTTACTGTCTCTAGTGTTCATTTCAAATGGAAACTGCCGTGAATTGTACATTTTTCCAATAAGCCTGGGTTGCATCAAGAGCATAAACCTGGCTTCCTTGTTACACTGAATCTAGTTCAACTCAGTTCACAATTTTTTTTTTCCTTTGGCACGGTAGCTTCATAATAAAAAAAGATGGATTAGGTGTGGATTAGCTTTATTAAAAATACATTTCAGATCCTGCAGTCTGCTAGGAAAACTGCATAATCAACACATTTGACTATCAATTAAGACAAATTATTAATTCCCCTGGATTCCCCTCCCATCTCGCTCTTTGTAGCCGGAAGCATGTTTGTGCAGCGCTGCTGTGATCCATGATGCCTTGCTTGGTGGTGCCCAAATACAGACGAATGCTTTTGTGATGACCCATCTGTCAAGAAGCCAGAGGCAAACACTTCTGCTCTGTGTGGTTATCAGTATTTGTGTTTGCAGAGGGATGTGCCATAATCACATTGGGTTCAGGAGGTGTGTGGAGTGGATGTATGACACTCATAGTCACAGCACTGGATCTCTCTCTCTCTGTTTATCTGTCTCTCTTTCGTTCAGGTTTTCAATGGAGTGCATTGTAAGAGTATTCATCACCCAAGCCGTGTTCCTGTCTACAGTGTTCACTGCTCCCTACACACTCAACAGGGCATATCTTTAGAAGTTCACTTCATCTGACAAAATTAATTAATTTGGAACAACCTGTAGTGTCATCAATGACAACAATCTGCTTGAGTACTATATATAGTGTGCTATTTATATACATTATGTATTGTGACTTGTATTATGTATGGAAAGAAATTAAAACTTTTATTAATTAAAGATGCATTACATTGAAGAAAAGTGACAGTGAGGACATTTATAATGTTACAAAATATTTATTTTTCAAATAAATGCTGTTCTTTTGAACTTTCATCAAAGAGTCCTGAAAAAGGTATCATGGTTTCCACTAAAATATTAAGTCACAAAACTGTTTGGAAGAATTATGTGACATTAAAGTCTAGAGTAATGGCAGTTAAAAATTCAGCTTTGCCATCACAGGAATAAATTGCATTTTAAAATATATTAAATAGAAAAGTTCTTCATTAGTCAAATAACATTTAAGCATACAAGATATATTTTGGGAAATGGTTGAAATAGGAATCTTTGTGAATGATGTAATGCAGAGTCTTTGCCAATCAGCTGTTTATTGTCATAAGATTCTCTCTCGTGAAATGTCAGTTAATATCTATGCTCTATAAATACAGATTCCTAATATTACACAAAGATTGCATTAATATTGACCTTTGCCAGCAGTTGGAAAGTTACTTTAGTATATTAAATACAGTGAGCTTTAAAGGTGCAAATTTCTTGAAAATGTGTTTAAAAGTGTTTAATATGAGGAGCTGTATATTTGTCTCATGTGCTTAAATTATTTTAGCCTCTTACACACACACACACACACTTATTAAGAAAGATTCAGTAGATATTTAACTAACCAGCATGTCAGGACACTGTGGCCTTTTCAGCTGGCAAGAAATTGATGACCAAACTTCAGCCATCATCATGGAAACCAGTGACTTCTCGACATTAGGAGCCTTCAACTTGTGTGGCTTTGACCTTTGAGTCGGAAACTCTGAAGAAAGTCACCAATGTATGTGTGTCTGTGCTGGAGTACACACAAATATATTTGTGGATGCTGTTCCCTCTCCTGTTGGCCCTGTGCAGGTGTGTGTGTGTGTGTGTGTTTGAGATCAGTGTGGTAATTGAAGAAGTGAGTTGCGGCGGGTGCATTGCCTAATTGGGCAGATGGCTCTGTGAGTCTCCCTCAGTGATGCGGTGGCCTTTAAACAAAACATACACACTCATACAGACACGACAACACCTTTCCTATCACACATGCGCACACGCAATTATCATTTCCCCTTTTGTCTTCCTCATCAGCCCTTAGTTTATCTCCCAGAGATAAACCTCCATCTGTTCATATGAAAGGATGCCTGAAGATTTGCACTTGAGAATCAGTCTAAGTACATTAGAAGTTCCCTATAGGCTGCAGGATTGTTTGAGACCATAGTGTTTGTTTTTTTTTTTTTTAATCATGGGCCACTTGTGAACATGGCTTTCCAATCTAAGCTCCTTCACAGAAGATCTGCTGGATTTTTCACATTATGCTGGGTCTGTGCTCCACAGTCCAGCTCATTGGAATACCTGATTCTGATTGGTCAACTGCAACATTTAATAAATACAAAAAATACAACAATAAATAAACAAACACTGACCAAAATTATAAATGCAACACTTTTGTTTTTGCCCCCATTTTTCATGAGCTGAACTCAAAGATCTAAGACTTTTTCTATGTACACAAAAGGCCTATTTCTCTCAAATATTGTTCACAAATCTGTCTAAATCTGTGTTAGTGAGCACTTCTCCTTTGCTGAGATAATCCATCTACCTTCACAGGTGTGGCATATCAAGATGCTGATTAGACAGCATGATTATTGCACAGGTGTGCCTTAGGCTGGCCACAATAAAAGACCAATGTTATTTCTGAAAGTTTTTAAATGTTCAAAACAATAAATTTTTAATGTTATGAATGTTTCTTCTTGTTTATAAATACAGTGTGTAATGAAAATATAACTAACTAACAGTGTTGGGGAAAGTTACTTTTAAAAGTAATGCATTACAATATTGCGTTACTCCCTAAAAAAGTAACTAATTGCGTTACTTAGTTACTTTTTATGGAAAGTAATGCGTTACGTTACTTTTGCGTTACTTTTTAAATATGAGCAGGGCTTGATTGTTTTTAATACAATAAGTTCTAATTATAGCAAATGTAATGAATAAAAGTAAATTCACGTCTGTAAAATAGAATGCAGGAGAAGAAGGTTCAACACTCTTCAGCAATAAAAAACAATGAAGCACAATTGTTAGTTTATCTAAAGTCATTTTTGCTTATTAGTATGATTGAACTGGATCATCAAAGGTCAGCAGCAAAGACATTGGTTAATAAAATGGGATTGGATACATTTGTGTTGTTTAACATTTAATTATTGCAGGTTTGCGTCATATTCTGAGTTTGCATTTCACCGTTTTAATTCATTTTGATGAATACTAAATCTGTTTTTTTGTGAATGGGATGAATTAATGCACATTCACATTTAGTCTAGAACTACAGTAACAGCATGTTCACACAGTGCACTGTCAGTCAATAAATGTGACCCTGGAGCACAAAACCAGTCTTAAGTCGCTGGGGTATATTTGTAGCAATAGCCAAAAATACATTGTATGGGTCAAAATTATCCATTTTTCTTTAATGCCAAAAATCATTAGGATATTAAGTAAAGATCATGTTCCATGAAGATATTTTGTAAATTTCTTACCGTAAATATATCAAAACTTAATTTGATTAGTAATATGCATTGCTAAGAACTTCATTTGGACAGCTTTAAAGGTGATTTTCTCAATATTTAGATTTTTTTGCACCCTCAGATTCCAGATTTTCAAATAGTTGTATCTCGGCCAAATATTGTCCTATCATAACAAACCATACATCAATGGAAAGCTTATTTATTCATTTTCCTTTATTTATAGCTTTCAGATTATGTATAAATCTCAATTTAAAAAAAAATGACACTTTAAGGGGCCGTTCACATGTCTTTTGCGCGCTCAAGTTCGTTATTTCAAATGTAGACGCGCGGTATGCGCGCTCATAATGGAAGCGACGTTTTTGTCCGCGCCGCATCGAGATAAAAACATCTAAACTTTTCAGAATGCCGCAAGCGCACAGCAGGTCATGTGACAAGAACCAACCAATCAGCTTCATCCTTTCACGTAACAACATTGAAAGCTCAGCCAAGATGAAGGAACAGCTGATCATAGCTGTACGTGGATAGTCATTTTTAAATAAATATAGTAGCAGAGGTACTGCAATCGATTTGTAGTGCTGGAAATCCATTTTATTCTTTGCTGAAACTTCCACGTCTTCAAGGAGAGCGCAGTTCATGGTTGCTTAGCAATGGCAGACGCCACGGGAGCGCAGAGTGCTTTGGAAAGAAGGAGAAAGCGACGCGCCTAGCGTTTTCCACGCGTTTTTAGGCGCGACATGTGAACAGCCCCTAAGAGTGGTTTTGTGGTCCAGGGTCACAAATGGGAAAAAAGTAACTGGCGTTACTTTTTTGAAAAAGTAACTCAGATATTTTCTTGTAAATTAAAAAGTAATGCGTTACTTTACTAGTTACTTGAAAAAAGTCATATTATTACGTAACTCGCGTTACTTGTAATGCGTTACCCCCAACACTGCTAACTAATAATATTAATTAATAGCATTTAAAAATATTTTAAATAATAGAACAAAAACTAAATTATAATCATTGTTGGAACTGTTATTGAGCTTTTATTAGAATATTGTGTAAAACTGAATTTTGATACAGCATCACTTCCTGTGTGGAAGCTGGAAATCGGTGAATGCTTCAGTTCCTGTCAAACAGGAGTGCTGAATTCCTCTGAGCTGGATTGCTGTCTATCTGACAGTCTTTAAACTGCTCTGTGATCAGACTAAACTCAAAAGCTCTTTGATGGCAGCTTGGAGCAGGACAGATCCCAGGACAATAGTCTGGAGGTGTTGAAGCTCTGGAAGGCTAGAGCTCATGAAGGAAGAGAGGAGCACAGGATGTCTGTTGCTGTTGTTTTATCTTGTTTTCCAGTGGCTCCCTAGAGATGCCCAAGTACATGGTGTGTGTGAATAGTGCCGTTTCGTTCAGAGGGAGAGAAATGGAGGGAGAATAAAAGGGTCTTCTGACCCATGATATTGTCAGGCGTGTGTGCTGATGTTCAGTAAAGAGAGTTTAGAATGAGAAAAGACTCAGCACACAAGAGGACCAGAGCGGGGAAACTGAAAGAAGCAAGACAACAATGTCAGTTGTAGAAAAAAATAAATGCTGGAACTAAACATGGGAATTGAGATTATGGGGTTGGGGGATTTGCAATCTTAGTTCATGTCATGAACTATTTTAATGAAAAAAAAATCATGATTTACAGTGCTTCTGCCAAGTTTACATTCCCCTTGCAAAATTAGATGTGTAGATTTTTTTTTATTCTAAAGAGATCAAAACGAAAAAGATATGACAATAAAATTGTTTAAAATTAAATTATATAAATTATTTTCATGAAACTGTATAAAATAGCTTTTTTTAAATTATTTTAAAATGTAGTACAACCCGGAAGAAGCTCCATACAGTATATATTTTTTAATATACTTCACAATTAAAATATAATTCACTTTATACATTTTCTTTTTCAAACTTTGTTTATATCCTCTCAATGCCCTTCTAAATATTTTGTAATGTCTGATGTGGCAAACCTGGATCTCGGTATCATATAGCGATTATATGAAAAAAAAATTCTGTGCAAAACATACCGAGAGACCAAATAACTTGCAGTACTTGGAGGATTTTTCTTAAAGGGGTCATCGGATGCCCATTTTCCACAAGTTGATATGATTCTTTAGGGTCTTAATGAAAAGTATATAACATACTTTGGTTAAAGGTTCCATATTGTACACCTTTCTGGAGTTTTATTTTAGGGTTTGATGTCCTTAAGAATATATATTTGCAATATGGGACCTTTAAAATTTCTCAATGGTAGTGTAAAAAACACCTTTTTTTACCCTGTCAAAATCAGCTCTGTTTTCAGCACACTTTTTTAGTCCATGTTGCTTTAAATGCTAATGAGCTCTGCTGACCCCACCTCTCTCTTCCGTGGGGTGACGCACAGATCTGTAAACTTCAGCCGTGAAACTGGCTAACTAGCACATATTAGGTAAGGCAATTTGCCTTATTCATAAAAGATTCTTAAAAACCCTTATACTCACTTCTTCTGTAGATGAAGCTGGATCACGAATGATTCGCGCCAACATAAACGCATTTATGTAGATCGGGATCGGCGCATTCCTTTCAAAATTAAAGGGGGAAGTCGTGGACTAATGGTTAGAGAGTCGGACTCATAATCGAAAGGTTGCGAGTTCGAGTCTCAGGTCAGGCAGGAATTGTAGGTGGGGGGAGTGAATGTACAGCAATACCATGACTGAGGTGCCCTTGAGCAAGGCACCGAACCCCCAACTGCTCCCCGGGCGCCGCAGCATAAATGGCTGCCCACTGCTCTGGATGTGTGTTCATGGTGTGTGTGTGTTCACTGCTGTGTGTGTGCACTTTGGATGGGTCAAATGCAGAGCACAAATTCCGAGTATGGGTCACCATACTTGGTCGTATGTCACCTCACTTTCACACTTTTTTCACTTAAAGTAACATTAATCCTCTGCGTCTTCAGCTGCTCAGATGTCGGGAGTAAATGAAGACTGCTATATTTATTATTACATTCAACAACAAAAAACTCAGTCGCTTAATTGGAGACATCTTGTCTTCCCCTGCACCGGAGTCGACACAATGGCGGACAGCTCTCAGCTCTCTCAGGGCGGGTCTAAGGTAAGACGGCCTTGTCAATCAATCGTGGGAGCGGCCTGAGCAGAACTACGTCATTCTGACAGGAATCTCAGAACAGCCTGATTTGAGAAAGGGGATTTTAAAATAGGGATTTAAAAAAAATTAATTTTTAATTAAGGGGATTTTTATCATTATAGGATGGATGTGTACACACACTTCCAACACACATTTATGTTCAAACAACTTGTAAAGTGAATTTTGCATCCAATGACCCCTTTAAGAACAGTAGGAACCTTCACTGTTCAGGACAAAACAAAAACTCATGCATGTAAACTTTTGAACAAGATGATATCTTTAGAATCAGTTGTCTTGTGGAATATAAAAAAAACCTGCAATTTTTTTTATGATGCCTTTTATTATTATTTTTTAAAGGTAAACATCTTGCAGTTGCTGTCAGCTTATGGGCAGAACTGCACATTCATTTAAATCCCTCTCAGAATATCACTTGATGTGATGTAGTTTGCAAATATCTGCCAACATCTCTCTCTTTCTCTCTTTCTCCTATCTCAGTGGGAGTGACTGCTCTGAACACCAGCCCTGGCTGTTTGAATGTGTCCTCTAGAAGAAAGTGTCCTGAGATGCAACAGAGGTGACAACGTGAATCAAGCAATGAGGCACACTTAATGAAAGCTTTTGTTAAGTCTACAGCTGTGTTTTTTCCCTATGTGCTTTTGTGAGTCAGGCCAGGTGACAGGTACGAGATAAAAATAGAGAGATAGGAGGAAGAAATCCGTGGATGGAAAAGAAGCAGAGGCATAAGTGTGAATCTTCGTTGCCTTCCTATTTATTCTGATGTAATTTGAAATGACTAAAGCATGTATTAAATAGCCTATTATGTGAGGTATTAGATAAATTGGAAGATTTATGCAAATGGGCTTCTGTTTCCCAAAAACGGTTTTCTCGCATTGAACAAAAAAATCATTACAGCACAAACGACTCCAAAAATCCCATTTGTTATTGAAATTTATTCAACATTTCCAAAAGATAGAGTAGGACTGACAAACATAGCATAGATTTATTTAATTTACAGCTTTATTGTTTCTTTTATATATTCTCTGTAGAGGCTTAGCTAAACGTGTCTGATGCAATCTCATTGGCTCTATATCACATCTTTGACCGGCTAAAGCATAGAACATTTCTCAAACCAATAATGTGGCAAAGGCGAAATATAGTTCATGCTCTGGTGTTGGTACTGATAACACACACACACACACACACACACACACACACACTCACACACTCACACTCACACACACACACACACACACACACACTCACAAATGCACGTGCACACTTACAAATAAACCTCATTTTCTCACATTAATTCGTCCCACTTGAATAAAATATTACCGTGTAAATATTCGCACTGCATGTTGTTGCATTTGTTAGCAGGAATGATTGAGTGACAAGTGAAGCCCCTCAACAGCACCTCAACTCATCCTCCAGCCCTCTTCAAAATCAATACTTTTTAAGCAAACACTTTGACTTTTGAATTTCGCCGTAATGTTCAGATTATAAATAATAATTGCTATAAAGTAGTAATACTGTGGCTAGGTGGTTTTTATACCACCGAATGTTTGCCAAACTCTATTCTGTCATGTTTTTATTTGAACTTTTTTGTATTTTATTTTTTTTTAGTTCAGAAAAATATCCCATTTATGTGTTCATCACAGGCTCTCCATTCATTCTACAGTAAGTTAACAAACACTAAAACACACATAAGCATCCTTTAAGCCGTCTCTTTCATAAAAAAAGAGTTTAGACTATTATAAGTCATCTGGTGTTTCTGGAGGGGCAGGAGGTGACTGAGAGGAGCGAGATTAGGGTCGAGTGCTAATTGACAGGGGAGGAAAGGAGTCGTGGGAGTAGCAGAGTATCAGTTGTCTAAATTGAGTATAGTGCTTGTAAGGAATAACATTCATTCACAACACTCATCAGCTACTGCAGTCCCAACAGAGGACATCACATACGAAAAGAATGCAGATGGAAACCAGTTACCAACAATAGCCAACAGGGGGTGCTGTGTCCAATGTAGAGGTAAGGAGACATCGGACACAAGCGTTAGAATTATATGAATAGATAAGTTGTCATCAGATCCACATATCCTTCAAAAGTAACATACTTTTTTCCACAGGTTGTCAGGGATATTTTTAACATTAGATATCTGTGGGCAAAAAGAGGAAAAGCACATGAGGATGAGGTTAAAGATCTCTGCCAGTCACTCTTGGAGTCTTAAAACAAGAAAGACAAAAATGCCCTTTCAACACCGAAAGAGAAACGTCACTTTTATCACTTTATTTCCTTGTCTTTTATCAATCAATAAGGTGATTCGAAGAGAAGCTACTGAACCTGAGTCTCTTTCTGTAAAATGTGTGCTGAAGCAATGGAGAGATCCTGGTAAAATAAAGCGCTGGGATGTTAAATGCTCCTTCCTTCACTTCCACTTTCCTTTCGCTATATTTCTTTCTTTCCAACTGCTTTTCCTCTGTGCTCACATATTCAGTCGGCGTAAAGAATGAAGCCAGAGAATGTGCTGTATTTGTTGTTGTTGCCCCCGTGGGCTTTGCCACCATCCAGTTTGATGTAGACTTCATCGCCAGCGTCTAGATGCAGAATCACACTGTTTGAGGCGTAGTCATAGTTCTGATCAGCATCTTGAGCGATCGCGCTGGCTCGCACCTACACGAGAGAGAGAGAAAGAGAGAGAAAACGAACAAGGGGCATCAGTAATAGAAAATAATTTATTTCTGACACATTTGGTTACGGTTTTGCTAGTTAGCAAGCTCTGACAGACTTCGATGGTTGCCAGATGCTGTATACTACAGCATCTAAATCCAAAGACATATTAAACTATTCAAAATTATTTATGCAAGTAACATAGGTGATTGGCTTAAAAAATGGCAAAGATGACAGATTTCAAATGCCATACTGCATAGGTCCTGCACCAGCCAAGCAACTGCCATTATTGGAATGCTAATGGTAGCTTTCACCAGGTATTAAAAGCAAATCATGCTATGAGAGTTTTAATTTAGTGACAATCTCCTTTTCTGACTCTGATACTTAAAATCCGCAACCTCTGCGAAGGTTAAATCTGTCTCATTAAACAGGAAGGATCAGATATCCACCAACACATAAGCGCGCATAAGACTCCAGGATGCATGAAAACACGCAAGCGTTGACACACATTCAGATTGGCTTCAAATTTATGACAACTGTTCTCGTTCACCTGAGCGGGCTGAGAAAAGATCGAGACACGGATGGATTTAATATGTGTGGATTTGTTCGAGTACCACACAACAGCGTTGGGGAAATTGCTGAGGATTTCTGTAATCTGTCTGGTGAATGAACGTTTGAGCTGGCGGTGAAGGCATGAATATGTACGGCTTGACTGCCTGGATCTCACTCACAACAAGCTGTGAAATGTGAACGTGTTTTAAAAGCAATGAATGCGACAGGCCGACTTTTTTTTCTAGTTCATTATCAGACAGAAAGTTCAGCTTCTGATAAGTGCTAATGTCTATGTTATTTATGAGAAAAAGAAGGAAGGAAGGAAGTGTTTGTGTGGGAGTGTATTTGTGTGTCCTTGTGTTCTGGTTCTAGATGACCTCTGTTCCATCTAATTAAGAGTTCTGTTTGAAAGGTTTTTGCAGACTCGAGGGAGAGCTCCGTAGGCAGAGGTGTTAGAGCAAACCCCGATACACTATTATAATCAACACCAGTGTGTGTGGTGGAGTTGGAGTGTGTATGTGTGTCCCTCCCACACAAAGTGGCTTGCGCTCATTGGCAATACTGGTAAGAAATATACTGTAAAGGGAAGAGGGTTTCTGGAAGGGGAAGGGTCAGAAATGAATTCACTTTGCTTCTTTTGCGTAAGTAAAATGTACATACACTGTGCAGCATGTTGCATTTACACATTCTGACAAATCCATTTTTTTTGTAGTTTGTATAAAAGGGAATTTTAACCCACAGTAGTTCATGTCATTCCAAACATGTCCGACTTTCTTTATTCTGTGAAGAAAAAAAAAAAAAAAAGATATTCAGAAGAACTGTTTTTCCTCATACTGATAACGTCAATGCATGGGATTCAAAACAACAATGGACCCAACTGACTGGACCAAAAACACTGAGACGTTTTTTTTTATATTATATATATATATATATATATCTTTTTGTGTTCCATACAAGAAATAAAGTCAAAGGTTTTAGATAATGCCAGAATTTTCATTTTTGAAAGGCCTCTTTTTATACCAAATTTCAGCCACATTTTAACATATCACTGCATTTATCTTTACGAACACGTAGAAAAATATGCATTCAAGAAGGTAAATTAGTTGAAAACATATTTTACAACCAATATTGCAAAGTATAGATAATGATTTTTTTTTTTAAATCAATTAAAAATATATATATTTTTTTCCAGTAGGCCTATTTTTATGCTAAGCATTGTGTCGTTAGCTAGCAACATGCTAATGTCAAAGCAAAGATAAAAAGAGGATTCACTCATATTGCTCAAATGCTGTTTCATATCAAAGGCTATTTTCTATCTTTAAAATGTAAAGGTTGCTTCTCTGAAATAAGCCTCAATGACTCCGTCGGCTCGCAGGATGGTGGAAAATGTACCGCATTCTCTATAAAAGAGCCAGTTGGCAGTTGGTGAAGTCATTATTGGTGAAGAAGAAATTATGGGTCACTTTATGTCAGAAATAGTTGCTGATTCAAAATATGTTATTTAAATGTGAGTTTGGCAAGCAGTTTTTGAGATTGAAGTGTTTCCCTATTCAAGTGGATAGGTTGGTCTTCTTGCATGCTTGAAATGGCTGCTTGGAGGCGTTGCAAATATTGCCGCTGAGTGAACTGACTTTCGTTAAAAAGGTACTTTGGTCAATATCTATTGAAATCGGATGCTTGAGTCATACATGTGTGAGCTATTTGTGTGGAATCTCTGCCTTTGAGATTCTGCCTTTGAAGGCAGCTGCTTATGTAGACGGTGGGCAGCGAGGCAGCTCTCTAGGTTTTGGATTGGAGATAGTATGTTTGTGTTGCTTGAGTAAATGGCTGGATTGATTAGCCAGGCACATATCACCACCTGTCCCATTGAAATGTTGGCCGGTGTTTGCGGGAATGCGTGTGTAGCTGTCTAATTTCGTTCGTCCACACAAATACCCTGTAAAGATTCTGGCAGAGGGGATTCCCCGAGGTCAAGGCCATATGGATGTTTGGGCTGTGGTATGGTGGCTGTAGAGGGACACATGAGGTTACGGTGCTGATGTGTAATGGGTAATGGTGGAGCGCTGGTTTGACCAGCTGCTGCTGAATACACTTTACTCAAGCTCAATCTGCAGATACGTAAACACAGAACTCTTCTATATGCTTACATGGAAATGTATGAATATCCAGGTTTATTAAATATGGAATACTTCTGATTCTGATATTATATTCTTAAAATCTTTTAAACTGCTTTAAGTGAAACAATATGTCATGTGTATTTATTTGGTAAATAGCCAAAAAAGTAAAAGCAAAAGGTAAACAGTGTGAGGATTGTACATTGGATTGATTCAATTTAGCCAAATCAAGTCTGAATTTCAGCCGAGATAGCTACTAAAATCTCTATAGGACCATATCAGTTTATGATTTTAGTGACAAAGCAAATGGTGGAAGAAAATGCAATAAAGTAACAAAGAGAGAGAGAAAGAATATTATGAAGCTATCTTGAAAAGAGCTGTCAATTCCTTCAAATCGAATGATTCTGCTGTGTTTTTGGTTTTGTGCTGAGGCAGCGCTCGCCAGAATCATTCCTTATTGATCGGAGACATTGTTTACCGAATGTGCCAGTGTAAGAGTGCTGCGCTGCGTGAGTGACATTGCCCGAAATTCACCCTCCTCTTTTAGTGTCCACTTTCTGAGCCAGAGAGAGAGAGAGAGAGATCTGGAGCTTTCCATCATCTGGAGAGGTGGACCAGTCCTCCTTAGGGACGCGGTGGGATCAGCAAACACAACGGAGCCTTCTCATTAGTTTTCATTTTTGGCTGAATGGCAGTGAGTTTGTCAGCCTGAGACTGTAATGTGTTCTTCAATTATGATGGACAGAGTGCAGAGGAAGAAGGAATGGACAGAAATGTGACAAAAGAGTGAGATTTGTCAGTTCTATAACCATCAGAGAGCTTCAGAACCCTTGGATGAAGTCTCTGGCACATCTGTATATTTACAGTGACTAGACGGGAATATTTGGACACTGAAGCCATGCTTGAAATATATGAATCTCTTTGCATTAGACTAGGGTTTCTTATAAATGGGGGTTTGTGAGGGAACTGCAGGGGTTTGTGAGTTGGTGGAAAGTTAATAACTTTACCTTTAGATAATTTCAAGCATTTCTTTGGACAGAAGTTGACAGAATTTCACCAGTATTCACTCAAAATAAAAGACTGAGGATCTGAAATGTTTGTGTGGGTGTGTATTTGCGCCACATAAGACAAAATAATTCATCAAAATAAGACATTTACTGAAAAAAAGATTAAATATGTTATCTGTATACCTGCATGTCATTTAACCATTAACCAACATCAGAGTACAATGAAAATGTGAAAGTGTTGTCAAATTATTGAAATATTAACTTTAAATTCTTCAAGTAAATATTTTCTGTCTACGGGGCTTGGCTGAAAGCCTGGGAAAACCTGCATTAGATAAAATAACATCAAACTAAATTAACTCCAGATATGTTTGACAACCAGAAATTGTTGCAATACTTAATTTCGAACAATGTATCTTTTATTTTATACCCTTAAACAGCTTTGTTATGCTTGAAAAGTGTGCTTGTGCAGTATTTCTTTAAAATGAATGCTAATAAAATCATACATTTTTAAATGTGTCTAAATTGTCCAAACCCTTTTTGTGAACACTGTATATTCTGTGTGGTTAACATCCTTCCTCTCAGCAAAGGAACATTTTCTCATCTATTTGAGTCTCTCTTGTCATATATTATGTTCTCTTTTATAAATCTCTTCACATGCTTGTCTTCCATCCAATTTATTTTCTTAATCATCTTAGGACTTTCAGTTCTCTGTCTCTCTTTCCTTTTTTTCTCTTTCTAATTTCTGTTTCCATCTCTATCCATATCTTGAGGTCTGAGAGGCCGAGAGCAGACGATCAATAGCTCAGGTAAGAGGAGCAAATGGCTGTTGATGTAGATGAGAATGGCTTGAGAGAGAGAGAGAGAGAGAGAGAGATCCTGACCTTGTGACCATCTGTCCACCATCTTCACCGCCCCACCTCACGCCTAGTTTTAAAAATACTTTCTGTACATTTGACCTTTGATTGATTAATTACTTTAACATTTAACATAAATGTAAATTATCTACAAGTTATTCTTCTGCCATTATCTAACAATAGCAACACTTTCCTAACATTATATAATTCTTAAAGTTTGTCTGCCACCCTGAAGCTGTCAATTACTTTGTTAATGCTATACGTAGTTAAGGTGTTCTGTCAGTCTTTATATCAGGTATAATCAGAAGATGAACCGAGATGAACATGAATATTCAGTTTGCCATTTTTCAACAACTTTCTTCCCACCCACAACCTTAATATAACCAGTAGTGTAAAAAGAGTAAGTGACATTTTGCTTTGACCCACGGAGATTAATGAAAAGATGTTAATTAGAAAAAAGAAAACTGATTTGTATTCAAAGTTTGTGTCTTACACACCTATACTGTATGAGTCATGGACAGTTTTAGGTAATTGCTATAGTGAATAATGCTATAAACAGTTTTTGTGAATACTAAAGCCATAATAAAACATTAGACTAGTGTTAAGAAAATATTATGCCAGCATGTACACTATTAACAATGATTTTTTTTTTCAAGTTTTAAATATAACAAAGATTATTGGAGTACATTTTACAAGAAAATACAAACAGTGTTACTTGCTGTTTCTTTGTAATTGTTTGTAAAATTCACTATCAATTTCTGAGTGAAATTCATTTCTAAGCTATTTTAGTAACTTATTCAGAAGTAAAGTTTGCTGTCAGTGGCACATTCAGTGCAATAAAGCAACTTTAGGGCTCCTGCGGTGCCTTGTCGTCACATAAAGGCTCTGTCGGTCAAATGGAAGAGGACTTGCCCATCACTCAACCCAGATGACTCTGTGTCGCTCTGTCTCTCTTTTTATTCTCTATCTTTTTTCAATTCATTGTTTACCTTCTTGATTAAATCTGGTGAGTCTAATATCGATGTGCAAACAAAGTCTGCTATTCTGAATCCATGGTGACGATCGTCCGGTGCATATTAATATCAAATAATCCGCCTTTAGCACACACAGCCTGCACAGCGGCCTTATTAAAGGGTGAGCTCTTAGTGCCCGGGGAGTGCGTGGGATTTGTTGGAGGGGATTTCGGTGAAACACGTTTTAATCTTCTTTTTTTTTTTATTAGCCTCCTTTGGGAGTCTGAACTTCCGTTGTTGGCTGTGTTTGGATATCATTTCAGCGTAATTAAAAAGCAATTGAACTGCAGCTGAAATCTAAGCTTAAAAAACTCTTATAAAGACAGAAACTGTTCTGATTGACAGTAAAACTGATTTCATTGGTAAAGCCACTGTGACTATAAATGATATCCAAAGCAATGAGGAGACACCACAAGGCATTTCAAACTTTGTGTAAATAGAAATCAAATAGAAAGATGGATGTATCAATTGCCTCTTAGAGGTTCACGATAAATCCTTTCTTTATGATGCCCCCGGAGCATCTCTGTTAGCAGAGTCCCAAACAAAATCATTAACAAAGACAGTTACTGCAGTAAACATTGAGATTTAAAGGAATATTCAGGGCTCTTTCTGTCGATTTTGTCGATTAAACACAAAAAATAATTGTGATTCTTACCTTAGTTGGAAAAACAAACTAAAAACACGTATATGCACTTACAATGGAAGCCTACGGGGCAACCGTTGTGCACTTTCCCCATAGACTTTCTTTGCACTATCAATTTTTTTTTCAAACTCAAGTTGTTTCTCTCTCTCTCTCTCTCTCTCTCTCTCTCTTTGTTAAGAATTAAAATTATATTGTGTGTAATCAACAGCATATGCCACAGATGCTGTCGTATACAGTATACAGTATATTTAACCCAGAATGTTCCTTTAACAGTGAGTGAAATAGCTGGAAGCCAGGTCTATGGGGAACAAATGAAAGAGGGAGGTGGTATAGTTGGGCAAAGTCAAAGAATGTAAGTCCAAAGACATTGCTGGGCTTTAGGGCTGAGTTAGGGGGACAGACAGTCTGCATTTAGCATTTCAAACAGACGGAAACCGGCGGCCGTGCTCTGACACACATCTGTTTGTCCCTGCTTTGGAAAGCAGTCGGTGTGTGCTCAGAGCACATACATGCCATGTGTTTATAGACTTCATCATGGAATGCCTTTTTTGACTTTGAAAGTATGACCTCTCTGGTGATATTGCATGATTTATGTGATAGATCACAGACCTAAATGCCTAAACATAGTACATTATCTGGCATAATCATGTATTTGTTGAATTTTAAGCATGTGTAGATTTGGGTTAAGGGTGGTGTAGGACATGTTCTTACCAAAGTCAAGAAACACTGAATAATCTTCAATGTTTCTTTTTAATGTGTACACTACAGTCACACTTTTCATTAGGTTTAGAAGCTTTTTATTCACAACAAGGCTACATTTATTTGATCAAATTACAGTAAAACGTATGTATATTATGTTTTAAAATAAATATTTTCTGTTTTAGTATATTTTAAAAAGTAATTTATTCCTATGATTATAAAACTTAATTTTCAGCAGTTATTACTACTGTTTCAGTGTCACATGATCTTTCAGAAATCAATTGTTATCAATTATTATTATTACTCAATTATTATTAATGGTTTTTATTATCAATACTGAAAACCGTTTTTGCTGCTTAATATTTTTGTGGAAAATGTACTACAATTTGTTCCCCAGGATTCTTTGATGAAAAGATAGTATAAAAGAACAGCATTAAGAATATAATATGCCAATATAATATAATATTACTAATGGTAATTAAACATTAAAACAGCTTTTTTAAACATTAAACATTTAAACATTAAAACCTTTTTAATTCATCAAACTCCAGTTTATTGTTTGGACTGTTTCTTTCAGAACATCTGATCAATTCTAAAATCTGGTTTAAAATGTGGTTTATTAAAACAAAAAATACACACAAAACTACACCTTAGTAAACCAAACCTTACACCTTATCCTTGGCTCAATTTCTTAATACAGTAAATGGAGAGATTAGGCGCGCTGCGGCTGAAGCACAGTAGTAGCCAGTGGATATTCTTACAGATGTCAGCAGCGTCTCCCTGCCAGAGACTGATCTGTCTCTGAACGATATGAAACATTTCATCTATGAAAAGCAACCTAATCCTGAAGGACACATCCTGCTGTCTCCATGTCCCCCTGTTTCCTTCTCTCTTTCTTGCTTTTTTTTTCTCTGTGACTGACACCAGTTGACTTCTCGTACCGCATTACAGGCTCTTAGTCAGTTAGCGGTAGTGTGGTTCAATTGAAGCATGCGCCTGGCTCTAATTATACTTAAAAGGTGGACTGTGAGCTGCATCTCTGATCGAGGCTTAGTGGAGCACTTCATGCAGCGCTTGGAGAAAAATCCCTTCGTGGATGAGAGCGAGCCAGATGCTCGCTGCTTGTGTGAAATTCCTGAGGACATTAGAGACTTCCATGTGCTCCTTTTTCACTTGGGTTTATTAGCAAAGCAAACCTGATTAAGGACAAGATAAGTAGTGGAGAACAAAAGTGAAGGTGCCACGCTTTCATTTCCATCTGTCGCACCACCATGCAGAGAAAGCCAGAGAGATTAATCTACCCAGCTGCTCTTTGTCTTGTCAGCGATGTGCAGGAATACTTAAATAACTGATATAATGTTTAAACAATGATTAGAACTGTTTGAGAGAAACGGGCAGTGGTGTTTGCATAGAGAATGAACGATGAATAGCGCTGAAAGAGAAATGTTTTTATGAAACTTCTGAAGTACTTCTAATGAAGATATTACTCAGAAGGAGTTTAAATAATAATGTCGTCTGCTGATGGCCATGATAGACGAGGGCCAGCTGGCTAGAGAAGAAGATGCCAGCAGCCATCAGCTAATGCCAGAGCAGCTTTCCATCAGTTACTCACACTTGTGCATCTAAAAGACATCTAAACAGCCTGATTCATACACAGTTCAAGTAGCTGAAGTCGAGGAAGACAGTTCACAAAATAACCCCCGCAAAATAAATTCTGGAGGGGAAAAATAGATTTTTAGAGATTTTTAGACTGCTTAGAAAAGTCATTTGATAGTCATATATTCTAATAACGCTAGACAAAATAGCCAGGTAGTTTACAACATGTGCAGTCTATTATAACCCAATTCATTATAAATCTTTGCAAAGTTTGACTGCAGTTTACGTGATTATAGACCCTATTTGGGAGGTGTATCTGTCATATCAGCCCACACACACAACCTGTAACTTATAAAAATATTCTTTGCTTTGGAACAAAGCTTACTGTGAAAAGTGCTAGACAAATAAAATTTGAATTAATATAAAAAAAATAAAAAAAAAAAAACATAATATATGGATGAAAAGGATAGTGTAAGTGTAAGTTTAATACAAAGCAAATTATTATATTTAGCAAACAATTAATATTACTACTTTTAACACAATATAAAAGAGCCATTATACATTAAAATATATACAGTATCCCTGCCTTTATATTTTTAGGATTTTTGCCTTTATATCCACCTTATTTTTCAATGCGGAAAGCCGTTTTCTGTGAATGCGAGACTTCCGGTTCATTAGCCGCTGTAGGGAAATATCGAGAAGAATAACAACATGCTGTAAACGCTACAACTGTTTGCACTACAAACCAGTGTGTTCATAATTAAGATAATACATTAAAATAATATGGTAAGGCACACCAGTTTTCAATATCAAGTAGCAAAATGAGCTGTTTTGTACAGCTAAAAATAGCTGGAAGCGGATGAGACCGGAAGCCAGACCCATAAAATTTACAAATTACCACATCCGCTCTTACGGGAAAAATAAGGTGGATACCTGCCTTTGTATTTACATCATATTTGAGAGTCCTTCAAAAGAGTGCAGTTGTTAACATTTTCAAAAAAGCTTGATACCTCAAGTAGTATCTAGAAAGTGACAAACTAATGCAAGCAATCCCAAACTAAAGCGTATGCCACTGTTACTGATATAACTGACAAACAGATGCCTTTTAATTGGTTTATTTAAAAGAACTGTCAGTCAAGCTCAATTTAAACTAATTACCTCACACTAAAAGCAAGAAATATTCCCCCAAAGGGAAACTGGCGGTTCCCCCTGAAGCTGAACTCTTAGATTCGCTCATGGTGTGCACGCAGTGGCCTGACCTCTGCGCGAAGCCCCTCCGAAGTCTTTGAGGAGCGCAGCTGCATAATGAAACATCTCGCTGCATTATAACGCATTATGGTGTGATAGAGTAGCCTCACCTCCTCTCAGTACCATAATGAGGAGAGTGCAGTAATTCTAGTCTTGGGGGAGACTGAAGGAGAGGGGGAGAAAGATGAGGAGAGGGAGCGAGGGAGGAACGCATGGTTTTTGCTGCAGCATACATTTTTCATGAATTGCCCTATTCATCATTTGGCGCCGAGCGGATAGTTGTTATCTTACAGTAGCTGTTGTTTATTTTCCGAGGTGATCGAGGTGTTAAACACGCACGTACACGCGCTGACTAATTCGACCGAGTAAGTGGGCTGAGCGAGGGAGTCGCAGCGGACCTACGTAGGTTTGTAGCGTCTGAGTGGAAGTGAGTGGAAGGAGTCATTAAAAACATCATCGAAGCATCAAGATGTTTACAGAAGAACTGTGCCGAGGGGCAAGTTGTTATTCCCCGGGAGAGCACGAGCGTGTGTATATGCGTCTGTGTGTGTCGAACACATGAAAACATGATTGGAGCAACATTGTGAGTGTTGATTTCATTGCTCATTAAAGAAGAAGAGGGTCTCCTCCTGAGTCACCAGCCAGGCCACAGTCATTCAAACAGGGAGGCGCAGCTATTTTAGTGCATGTATTCAACATACACGCTCACAACAGTACTGCTGAAGTCTCTCTGGGCTGGATATTTGACTGATAGAGCTGAGGTGCAGAAGGACTGTACTTTAAGAGTATAGTTCCTCGCCTATAAATAAATGATGGATTCCTTCGCAGCTCTTGCTCCGTTACACCCAGACACATCTGACATGTGTGGCATTTCTTCGCAGCACGGGCAAATCCAGTGCTAATAACCATACAGCACCCAATTAGACTGGTTTTAATGTTCTGCTCCACTGGGTGGCAAATTTAGTGTCCAATTAGACATCACATCAGGGGCAAAGGCCCCGCCCCAGCGCCTCAACAGCTGATTAGACGAGTGGCGAGCGGGTAGAGTGTGTTTGACTGAAACACAAGCACACCCTCCAACTCCGACGCAAATTAACAAGCTGTTATTGAAGAGGACTGCTTATTGGACTTGTTAAAAGATGCTGCAGACTTTTTCCAGAAGATTATTTTAGGGATAATTAGTTTGTTTCGTGACTGAAAAGACAAGTTAAAGATTTGGTATACTTCAACCAAAAGGATTATTGCATTAGCTATACTATATGTTCTTTTGTCCTGTTTCCTGCAAAAATAGTATTGATCCTGGGGTTGTTTTCGCTCTAGCAGCATGTTGCTTGTCTCTCTCTTCATCCAAATACCAATGAACAGCACTTGCATTTATGCGCGCTGTGTAATTAAACATGAGTAATTTGTTTGATTCTAATAATTGAACACTGAACTCTGTAATTAAAAACATGTTTTTTTCTGTTCCAGCTGGTGAAGTGTGCTGCTTTTCCACACACATACAGTGCTATACACATACTGTATATGTATTGCTCCCAGTCATGTTAATTATATTAGCACATTTTATGCACACAAATGCATAAAAGCATACACTATTCCCAAAGATATCTTATGGAAGGAGTGAGAACAAAAAAGAATAAGGAAAATAGAGTGTCATGTCATGCGCAAAAGGACAGTTTTCATCTAAAAATGCAAGTTCTGTCATCATTTACACACTTACATGTCATTCCAAACCTGTATGACTTAATTTCTGCTATGTAAAACAAAATAACATTTTTGTATTTTTTTTTATTTTATTTTTTTTCTGTACAATTAAAGTCAGTGTGGTCCAGTGTTTTATCGGACCCCACTGACTTTCATTATGTGGACAAAAAAAAAAAGGACAAAAAAGTTGCAAATGTCTTAAAGGTACATGAGGGTGAGTAAATGATGACAGAAATTTCATTTTTACTCACTTTTCCTCCCTTTAACTCATTGGAAAACATCCTGGAAAACACTGGAAAACATATCCAGTACTTTATAAATCAGTTGTAAACCAAACAGGTGAATCTTCAGATAACTGTGCTAGACCGTGCGAGTGCACATCTGCGCATGCGTGAGTGCGTGCGCTTCTGCGAGTGTGGTCTGAGACAGCAAGATTATCCCGAAGGAGCCTCTCGAGAAACACAAAGAGTGCCTGGATGCATTTGCTTATAATGAAGTCAGAATGGGTTTGGGTGGATTAATGACAATATCAACAGAAGGAACACGAGGACAGGTGCCAGCGCAATCTGGATGCGGTTCAAAGTTTTTAATTACGATTAAAAAGACTCTCTGGCACACGACAAACACCTTTTTTTTCTCCAGCCTTTCATTTTTTCTCACTCCTT
The DNA here is from genome assembly GCA_027422415.1 of Schizothorax lantsangensis. NCBI lineage: Eukaryota > Metazoa > Chordata > Actinopteri > Cypriniformes > Cyprinidae > Schizothorax > Schizothorax lantsangensis. Next base: position 25,320,739 of record CM049840.1, read on the forward strand.
TATCACATTTGAAGTGGAATTCCTTGTAAAGCCGGTGGAGTTTCAAAAGGAACGCACAGGCATCTGTACATGTCCATCTGGCAAAAATGGGATTTTTTCGGAGAAAATTTGGCAAATTAAGAAAAGAACGCTGAGATGGCGAGGAATAAACAGAAGAAGCTTGGAAAGAGGAGTGGAAATGGATGAAAAGGAATGCATCCTTTGTGTGTTAAAGCTAAAATCCATTAAGCATACACAATGTGATGGTAATAAATAGAGCACTAATATTTTCCCACACAGACTGCAATCTCTCCAGAACAAAAATATTATTTCGTGCTCTTCCTCATTCTCTCACGTATACGTCCTGCACACCAGCTGTGTGGGTTTGTATGGCGGTATGGTCAGTGGCCGCTTGAAGAATAGAGCAAGTCCACAGGGATGCAGCAGACTAGCTAAAAGTCTGTTAGCACTCCATCACTGCCATTGAGAAACACTGTACTGCTTTCACACACATTCAGAGAGTAAGAGGGTTACAACAAAGTTAAATAGTAAAAGTTTCTTTTAAACTGTTAAGGAATGACTTGAGACTCTGAAAACAACACATCCAACAGCGGCTCGCCTGAAGTCCTATATGCCCACTCTCTCTCTCTCTCACGCACACATACTGCTGCAATTCCTCTGATCTGGAATAGCGGTTTAATTAGTGAGGCGGTAACCACTTTATAAAGATTAGCTTGCTCTCGGGAGGAAGGCTCGTCGCCCATGTCTGCCTAAAGTGTCTGTGAGGAGGGTCTCTAGAGATCAGGACCCATTGTGTTCAACAGACGGTGCTTTACGACAACATATGCTCTCCCTCCCCAATGCTCTTCCTTCACACACTCCATAAATGCTGTACTGTGCTCCCAGCAGTTTTTGCCTGCTCTTGCCTTTGCCATTAGTGTACTTCTTTTATGGTTTTGCTTAGGCAATCTAGTTAGGGCATGGGGGAAACAAAGAAACCTTAAAACAGCACTTGGGAAGATTGCAAGTTAGCAGACAAACTTTTAAAGCTGTACAACAGAGAAGTTCACAAAGGCCACATACGGTGAATGTTTCTCTGAGGTCTGGGTTCAGATTAAAGCATAATTAATCAAATCAAAGATGTGTTTGTGACAGAAGCAAGTGTTCATCTCAATTAAGAAGATGTGATCTGCCCACATTGTCATTGCACCAAGGGACCAGACAAGTTAAATTAATATGGCAACTAGAGTATAAAAGACATGCAGCTCTTACAAGGACTCTGTCTCAGCAAGCTGCCTGGTTTGATCTAATGAAGAACATGATTAACTTTAAATAAGGTTTAAAGAAAAAGAAGACAGAAATGGAGGGGGTAGTGAGGCACATATGAGCTGAGAAAGAAGAAGATGGAGTTTAAAGACATTGAGGACAGAAAAAAAAAATATTTCAATTCCAGATATTACAGTGACTGTTGGGTTCCTTTTATTATCTCTTTCATTGTTCCGCTTACCCTCTGGGCAACGTCTGGCGGTCTTTCTTCTGTGACAATTTCTTTATGGGAGTTGAACTATTTCCTCTAAAAGAGACTGCTGGATGATAACCCTCGGTAATTGTATTTATCAGACTGAAATATCGGCTGTCTCGCGAAAGCTCCGGTTGCTGCGGCAACGCCGCGTCCTGCGCGCGCTGACCTCCGGGCTAAGGAAAGACTAAAAACACACGCGCCCTCCAGGTGCTGCTCTCCTCACCCCATGTTCAATTCCAGGTGCAATTCCAGCTAAATTGTTAAAAATAAATGTTGACAAACATACTTTTATGGGTCGCTTTGTCGGTGTTAGCGAGGCAAATTGGAGACATTTAAGTTATTTTATTAACTGGAATACTTGAGCCTACAAAGAGCTTGAAATGTATTAAAAGTGAAAATCGCAGACTGTACCTGAAAAAATGTTTACTAGATATGTATGCATTAAATGATTGATTTATATAGGCTATTAATAAAACATGCACACTGTAACTCAGTAAAATGGTGCCAGTTTATAAGCACTAAACGCACTTATAAGCACAATCCAATCTAAATTTAAACACATCAGAGCAGATAGAGCTTAGATTAGTCAAGTTAAGTAAAATATTTAATAAAATACTTATATCTATAAATTTATTTAATATTTAAGATATTAAATTTAATAATATTTTATTTAATAAAATAAAATCTATCTATCTATCTATCTATCTATCTATCTATCTATTATCTATCTATTATTATGATTATTATCATTATTACCATGGTAGTTACAGTACTCAAAATGATCTTAGCCTTCCAATTAAGTAATGTGATTAAACACGTTACGTTTATGAAAGATTCTGTCAATGTCTGACAGGACATACGTTTATTTTAAAACTCAATACTGGCCTTGTGGACTGGTCTCTTTGTACGCTCCAGAAACTTTAGATGTAATATTTCATTCCATGAAAATGTTATTTCTAATTCACTAGATCCTGAAGAGACTCTAAAGTCTACTGTCTAATTCTATTCCATCTGTCACAGCTCCCCGTTGCGCGTGCGGCAGAAACTCACTGGATGACGCTGCACGTGCGCTTTTCTCCCACCTGAGAGTTAGTCTCGCGTGCCAAACCACTCCAACATCGCAATATAAATATATAACGGTCTCCTAATAAATACTGAATCAGGAATCACAACCGTGGCAACAAACCCTAATCGTAAGCGCATCAGATCCCTAAACATTGCACGTTCCACTTCTGTCTGTTTCTGTCTGCACTGACACGCCAATGCATCTAGTGCACAACTGCATATTTTCTCATTGAAAAGCGCAAAAAACAACTCTGAACAGAGGGAGATGCGAGCATGCAAATACAGGAAGGCACAGAGAGAAAGAAAAAGAAGAAGAGAGTAAAAAAAGCGCACACATTAAATGTTAATTTCCTGAGACATGCTGAGATAAGAAGGTGTTTGTGGCTGTAGCTTGTCTTCATGGCACTGTGATTACAAGTTCATGAAGTTGCACGATTTCGCACGCGCTGCCGATTTTTGTCAGATTGTGGCATTTTCGTTCTCGCCCTCTAATTAAGGATCCTTAACGTCAACTGATCCGAGCTATGTGGGCAAAATAGCCACAACTGCAGTGAAACATTTCCTTAAAACCAATAAATGAGTGTAGCTTGTGTAGTAAACAGATGGAGTAACCTGTGTTGTATTTTCTCTCTTTAATATCTGTAATGATAATAGTCCTAATAAACTCGACAACAACACTAAAAATGTAACGTTTACCTACATTATTTATAGATCCATAAACATAAAATATATGCTCCTAAGATGCAAAAAAATACAAAAAATAAATAAAAATGAATGCGCTTTGAAACATATTGGACACTTCATAAAAAAAGTTTGGACCGGAAAACTTAAGTGTCCCATGCAAAGACAACTGCATAAAAGAGAGAGAGAGGCAGAATCTCTGTCCTCTGTTAACGGGGACACGCGCACAATGTCAGCACGCATTAAGCGCATTCAGCGCGTCTTCTCGCCGGGTTTGTGGCGCCGCAGCTGTGCGAACTTCACCCGTGTGCTCTGGGGGAACGAGAAACTCACAGCAGATGTTACTGCGTCTCCCACCAGTTTCACACCAAACAAAAAAGCAGAGGAGAGAGCGAAACGACAGTCTCGTTTGTCCTCTGCGGGGTCATTATTAACAGCTTAATTAATTTTAGATCCGCTCTGTGAATACCGGCGCAAACCACAAGCACATAACACGAGATGAAGAAATTCGCTTCATAGATATGCAACACGATTTTAGAAACACTTGAAAAAGATCAGGAAAAATATACATTTATAAAAATGAAAATAATGAAAACAATAACATTGAAATAAAAGATAAACTTATATTTACAATATATAGGCCTTTAAACATACATAATACATAGTGTAATGTAATAGACTTTCAACATAAAAAAAAAACATTTTCACAAATAACTTTTATGCAAAGAGGAACGATTTGGCACTCACCTGTCCGTTCTTGCACAGGTCAGCCCACATGCTGGTTCCGTCACCTCCTCTCATCAGGACATGGTAGATGAAGAAATACGTGCCCGGTACACTGCATATAAACTTGCCCGAAGTGCCATCATAGTTGTTGCCGAGGTTGGTGACCACGTCGTCGAACTTGAGGATCTCATAGCCCTCGTGTGGGTTCTTCAGTCCCGCGTAGAAAGCAACCCGTGGGTGCGTGTTGTATGTAACCGTGCTGATAGCTCCATCATTGCCCAGACTCAGAACCCCGCTTCGGCCCCTGTCCCCCTGGTCCCCCGGGGGCCCCATCGGACCCGGGGGCCCTGGCTCCCCTGGTGGCCCCGGAGGTCCGGGTTTGCCTGGCCGGCCCGGCTTCCCCTGTGGCCCCTGGAGGAGCGTGGAGGGTGGAGGCATGTTGCTGTGGTCGGCCAGAGCCTCGGCCTCGGCCTGCACAGAAGAGCCGGTGCTGGCGATGCCTGTGCTGGCACCCTTGTTCTGGTACGGGTCGCACACCATTCGACAGGTGCCCAGCATCTCGTAGTGGCTGTTGTCATTGCTCACGGAGCTGACCAGCACGGGGATGAGCACCACCAGCACCAGCACCAGCATGACCCCTACGGCGGCCGCCACCAGGGTCTTCCTGCCCAGGCTGAGGCGCGGGAGTGGCTGGGTAGCCAGCGTGGGTCTGCCGGGAGCCGAAATGGTGACTGCTGGAGAAGAGGAGACCGCAGAGAGAGAGACAGACAGAGGGGTGCAGGGGGGGTCCCAGGGGGAAAGGTGCCAAGCCCTAGGATCCCAAGTGTGTGGAGGAGCGTGTAAGTGTGTAAGAGACCCACATGCACACTTTCTCACACTTGCCCAGTTCCGTGCACGCCTGGCTTGCTAAGCTGGCTCACTGGATCCGGTGGGCTGGCAGGAAAATGCTTTCACACAGATCCCACATCCGCTCGGTCTCACTCACACGCATACGCACTCTCACACACGCACGCGCATGCATGCGAACGCGCTCACACGCTCTCCCCAAAAGTCGATCCCATTGTCTGGTGGACCGAGTTGCACTCGGTAATGAAGAGAATGAGGGATGGCAGAGGCAGCAAAGAGGAAGAGAGGATGAAGTGAGCGAGTGTGCGCATGGGAGTGAAGGACAGCGTGAGAGAGAGAAAGAGAGAGAAGCAGATATAGAGGAGAGACAGGGTATGTTTGCAGAGGCGTTTTCTCAGTCTGAGGGTTTTATACTGAGTAACCCCCCCCCCCCCAACACACACACCCACCCACCCACCCTCTCTTCCTCTCCTCTCCCTCTCTGTGTCACAGCGATACAGCCAGAGGAAAGGAAGAAAAGTAACCAAGAGGAGAGGAGGGGACGGCACAGGGAAATGTAAAAAGGTACAAAGAATACAGTAGGAAAGATAAAATCTCATCACAAAAAAAGCTCACAGTAAACATTAAGATTTGATGTCTGACACAGACTATATTAAAAAGTATCGTTTCACAGGGACTCATATTGTGAAAAATCCATTTTTTAATATACATTCTTAAAATAAAGTTTCTTGGCTGGCATCTATAACCTCAATCAATGGAAACTTTCCATTGTGCAAAAGGTTCTTTATAGTGTAAAAAGGGTCGTTAGTAAAATGCTCTTTACACTATAAGAAAAAAAGTGAACCCAAAGTTGATCATATTAGGTATTGCTTGAGGAGGAAAAAATCATTTGGAAACCTTTTTTAAGAGTGTATATATTTCTTTTTAGATATAGAAACATTGAAAACATTGCAATTTTCAGAACTGAAGAAGTCCTCCCCAAACCAAAAAGACCACGGAGCTGCAGCTCTATCTATACTTCTACAGCTTTCTGATTCCAAACAAATACATTTCAATAAACATATCATTTAAACATTAGCAATACCTGTCCAGTAATCAGAAACTTAGTTCACCCAGTTATAGTAATGTACTGTAAAGTGCTGCCTAAATTTGGAAACAAGAGTTTCAAAAAATGGAATAAGCCAACCCAATCTCACAGGAAAATGTAACTATTTTACTAGCTGGCAATGTCAAGGTGGTGATGTGAATCGCACAAAAACATACAATTTTTAGAAAAAAAAGTAAGCATTAAGGTCCACCCCTAACCCCGCCCCTAAACATAACCACCACTGGGGCATAAGCAGATCATATGAAAATGAAAATGAAAAATAGTTATGAATTGTCATGAGATTGTGTTGGGAAAAGACTCAAATATTGTGCTGTTCCTGGTTGTGTGTAGCACCTGCTGCTCTGCAAATCCTTACGATGATCTCAATGCTAGAAACTAGCGGTTTGTGCAGAACATTTCAGCATGGAACCTGTCACATTTATATATTTAAAAAATAAATAAAATAATAATAATAATAATAATAAATCATAATAATAAATTATGTGATCCCTTTAATAAAAACACAAAAAATACAATTATTGTTATTATTATTAAATTATATGACCCCTCTCTCTATATATATAAATATATAAATACAAGCATATAAGCATGCTGTTATTGAACTGAGGTCCTACACGATTATTTTAGATAGTATTATGATAAGATAATTTAAGGAGCAAATTCAGTGGTATTCCTCTCTGTACGTGTCTTTGACCTTGAGTGTATGTCATATAGAGTCTTATTGTATTTCACTTACTTTTTTCCCTGGCTGCCAATAAAGTTCCCTCCCCCTCCTCCTGCTCAGAAATGGTTTGTTATTGGCCTGTGTTTTTGAGCATGGTGTCTATTGATCTGATCCTTTGATTGAATTAAGGGTCCTGTGTGGAAAAAAATCCATCTCTATGGCTCATACTAGACAGCTGACATTTCTACCAAAAGCGCTGGTCGCTGGGAGAAGAGCTGCAGGATTCTGGACATGTCATATGATCTTAAATTACAGCTGGAGTGTGATGTGACTAAGGATGAGGTTTTGTTAAGGTTTCAAAGTGTGTAGAAGTGACAAATCCAAAAGTAAAATCTGTGTAGGTAACGTTGACTACTTGGTCAGAAGTGAAAGAAAAAGACTCTTTCAGGCTATGAGAGTAAACAGTGAGGGAAAGCGGGAAATAAAGGAGCAATGAAAGATAGAGATGCCAATAGATTGAGAGAGCAACTGAAAGACAAGAAAGGGAGACAGTGATGATCCCGTGTGCTCACTGGTCGAAGCACTGGGGTAATATATGACCTGATGATGTTTTCATTGCCATTGATGGGATCAGTAAAGGAAGTGTGATGGAAAAGAGGAAGGTATGGTGACATTTATTGGTAGGAGACTGCAAGCGTTCATACTGCTGTTTCACACATGATCTAATGATCTTTTCTAAGAATTCATTGGACACACATGCCTGTATGTTCTCATTCCTCCGGGAACTGAATTTGTGAAAACCCTGTTTTAACCCTGAATGCTGCATGTGTTTAAAGGAGAAATGTATTGATATAAAAATACTTTCTTCTAAACAGCCTAATAGAAAAACTATGAGTAAGATCAATCCTTTTTTTATATATATATAAAACCAAAAGTACAACAACTTGAGTTTGAGTGCTTCTTATCCTTCTTATTTCAGTTTTTGATTTAAGTGCAAAAATGAAAAACGGACAACAATTTTTTTTTATTTTATTTATGTGTTATATATATATATATATATATATATGTGTGTGTATATATATATATATATACAATTTTTGTGAAAATAGAAAAAAAAAGTTTTGTTTTTTGAATTTATATTAAAAATAAATTAATGACAAACACATTAAAGGGATAGTTCACCCTCATGTCGTTGCAAACACATAAGACCTTTGTTCATCTTTGGAACACAAATAAAGATGTTTTTGATGAAATCCGAGAGCTTTCTGACCCTCCATAGACAGCAAGGATCCTTACACGATCAAGGAACAGAAACATCGTTAAAATAGTCTTATGTGACATCAGTGGTTCAACCGTAATTTTCCGAAGCTTCGAGAATACTTTTTGTGCGCTAATAACGACTTTATTCAACATTTCGTCTCCCCCGAGTCACCCTAGGGCGACACTTTGGAGAGTATCACAACGCATGCTCGTGCTTTGGTCTGCATGTAAACAATGCATGTGCGTGATGCTGCTGACGCAGAACACACTGTAAAAAAAAAATCTGTAGTTTACAAACAAGGAAATTTGAATGTAAACCAGTAATTTCAACAACACACACTGCTATTAAAATCTGTTTTGTACCTTTAACATACTGACAACCACCAATGCAGGTGGTAAAAGAGAAAGCCACATGAAGAATCAAAGCTCATCACAAGTAGCTTCACCACAAGCAGAAGTATATACTAATATATAGAAGGTGCACAGAGTCATTCATGCAAACACAAAACACCATCATGGTAACACACATGATACTTAAATAATGCAATAACTTTCATTAAACAACAGAAGATGTAACATAAAGCCCAAATGTACAGAACTGATAACAAAAAACTATTAAAAACATGATTATTTAAACAAAATACTTTCAAATGTGGAGTGTCATGCAGGGAATTCTGGGAATATCAATGTACAGTTTTTGACTGTAAATTATACATTGATTTGTTATATTTTACTTCTAAAAACTGAACAATTAACAGCATTTTACTGTAAAATTACATGAAATGACTGGTTAGATCTTTTACAGTTTTTCCCTGTATATAGTACGGGAACTTACTGTTAACCTATTAACAGTTTTTTTCCATAGCGTTTTTAAAATTTTTTACAGTTAATATTACACTTATTTTTTTTACAGAGCACGCATGCGCTACGCCTTGTTTATGTGCAGAGGAAAGCATGCACATGCGTCGTGATATTCTCCAAAATGGAGGCAGAGGGGGGGAGAGAGAGAATTGTTCATCAAAACAATTTCATCAAAAATATCTTCATTTGTGTTCCGAAGATGGACAAAGTTTTTACGGGTTTGGAACGACATGAGGGTGAGTAATTAATGACAGAATTTTTGGGTGAACTATCCTTTTAAAATCAAATCATTACTCTGTTTGTTTTTAGAATCTCAATCAGCCAACACAGCAAGGCAGGCTCAACCATTGGATGCAGTCAGGATGCAGGGCGGGGCTATCTGTTTGTCCAGCCAATGAAAGTGTTTTGGAAACCTTTTTTGAAAGTAATCATTATTTTTCAACTTAGCTTTCTTAATGAAAGGTGTATGCTTCAAATCTATTAATTTTCTACCCAGAAAGCAAAAGTAAATACAGTTCAAAAGTTTGGCGGTCTGTAAGATTTGTTAATGTTTATGAAAATAGTCTCTTATGCTAACCAAGGCTGCATTTATTTGATTAAAATACAGTAAAAGAGTGAAATATTTTCACAGTTAAAAAAGTTTTCTATTTTAATACATTTTAAAATTGAATTAGCTGAATTTTCAGCAGTCATTACTCCAGTCTTCAGTGTTACATGATCCTTCAGAAATCATTCTAATATGATAATTTGCTGCTTAAGAAACATTTCTTATTATCATTGATGTTGTAAACAGTTGTGCTGCTTAATATAAACTTTCGAAAGGTAGTGTATGTAATATTTATATATAAATAAGCAAATATACCAAGTGATGCTAAATCCAAAGTGAACTGCTCTTAATAATTTGATTTATTTGACCAAGACTTTTAGAGCAAGACACTTGTGATGAGTGCGAAAGTAAAGTAAAGTAATGGAGTGATGCACAGGACATGTGATGCATGTTTATTTAGCCTTTGATCTGTGTGCCGTTGGGAGCACAGTGCTGCGAGAGAGAGAGAGCAAGAGGACTCATATCTCCACCTACTGAAGATTACGCACTAACCATCCACAAGAAAGGGTCTCAAATGGATTCTCTCGCATTAATGTTTGTCATGGCAACCAAATAAAGTGCACAAGACAAAAAAGATTGGAGACTCTTAAGCGCTAATGGTTGAAAAACAAACTTCAACCAAATAAATAAATAAATGAGAAAAAAATACAGAGCTCAAGAAGAACAAATTGAATAGTTCACTTTTAGTGCTCAAGGAACTTTTTAGTCTCTTAATAATAATAATTAAAAAAAATGTGTATGACAAGAAAGCTGAATTAACATTATATACACACAGTCCTAATGTCTCTGACTGCTTCCCTGCATCCTTCCTGACTGCTGCCTTATCAAAGAGCTCCTTTCAGAGCAGAGCATGCTGAGGTTCAGAGAATAGCCAGAGAGAGACTCGGGCACAGTTTGGCTTTTGTCAGAGTTGATTTGAAGTCACAACTCACATTGACTACTTGTGCTAAATGTTGTGCTTATTACACTCGCGTTTACATAATAAAATAAACACAACAGAAGTTAAGATGTAAAGGAAAGAGCACAAATTAAACATATCAGTTAAGGACAGTAAGACAATCAGGGTCTGTGAATAGCACTATGGAGAATACAAATTAAATCCTCTTGATTTCATTTCTAAAGGGAAATAAAATGCTTTCATTTTATGAATAAATGCAAATTAAATTTAGTCACAAATACACTTGAAATTGGTAGGGATTTTACAATAATACCTTAACACTGATAGGGTTATTTTCCACAGAGAACTGCAAGCATCAAGAGGGATGTGGTCACTGAGGGGGTGTCTATATATCTGAGACAGTTTGAGCATTTGTGTATATGCACATAATTGGATGTTTGTGTAAAGGCAACTCTAAATGAAAGCAAGACTGAATAAGAACGACTTCCTTGACCCAGGCAAAATATATGGCAGCCGCCAATAAGCACAAACACTTTTTAGCCTGTCAAAGCGAGACAATTTTGCCCGAGATGAAAGATTTTTACAGATTGAAAGACACTCTATTTGGAGGGCATGCTTTTTAAAATAGAGAGCTAAATGTAAGACATTAGCACCTGCACTGCCTCCGTGCTCCCTTTGCGCTTTAAAATGGATAGACACATAGATGAAAGTGATGGGGAAGACAGGCTGGCCTCACCTCCTGGACTCTGGGAAGGCCCAGTGTGGGTAATGCATCCTCTCCAGCTATTCATTCTCCTCTGCTCAATCCACAGACACTCGCACAGAGCAAAACAGTGTGGTTATGAGAGAACAATACTGTCTTGGAGTCCCTACAGTGAGCATATACCCTACAGTTTCAAAATGTGTGATCGGTATACTATATATATTAAAATATTAATAGTAAAATATTATTATAATTGAAAACAACAGTTTTATATTTTAATATTTTTAAAATATAATTTATTTATGTGATGCAAGTCTGAATTGTCAGCATCCTTACTCTAGTCTTTAGTGTCACATGATCCTTCAGAAATCATTCTAACAGCATGTATTTTATATATTTGCTCCATATTTCACACTGCTCATACTTTAAGGGTTAACAATGAATCCTGGTTATTCATAAGCTGCTGTTTCACATTGCTAAACACTGGGTTACAATTTTATTTGCATATTTGTGGGGTCAGTGTCATTGAATAGAATATTCTGGGCATTTTAAATTCCTTTTAATGAAAGCGAATGAGGCTGTCATGCACCAAAATGAAAAAAGGGACCATACTGTAAGATGGTCCGTATGACTCGTGTACTACATTCTAAATTATATGAAGCCATACGATGGCTTGAGAGTTTATAAGAGTGATGTCCAAATTGTCAATGAATTATTTTAGGTTACATTTTTTCATTAAATCAGTTAGTCCGGTTCACAAGAATGATCTTAATGATTCATCTTCAAATTGATTCTCACGTTCAACTAACTGACTCAGAGATCACTAACAGCCCACTTAAGTCAGAAAATTGTGTCTAAGTTAAATAGATCACATTTATGATATATTTTATGGTACTTTTGCAACCTTTTTGAAGCTTGACAGTCTCAGTTTGATTTTCATTCTATTGAAAAGAGTGACCAGAATATTACTCAAAAACGTAATCTTTAGAAAGGAAATCACATGAGTTTGGAACACCATAATGACTCAATTCTGAGTGAAATATTCTTTGAAGTCTCAAAAATAACAGCATGTTTGACGCATTGCATGTGATACATTTGCCCTGAGCTCTACATCAATGTCTTTCCAATTGTATGTTTTTCATCTTCCATTTTCTAATTTTTCTTTCTTTATCCTGAACTGTCCTCAACAGATACCATATACATGCAATATACACTGCCGCTGGCAAATAATTGAATTTATTCATTACAACTATGCATCCTTTAAAAGCCACATTGATTGTAAAGCTGGACCTCATCTGAGGAGGTCAAGGTTATATTTTCCACACCAGGATGACACCAATTATGTTTTTTACATACTTTCTTTACTTTCAAAGGCTGGGCGGTGTGCACACTCGTATTGGTTTCATCTAAAAGGTTTATTCAAAGGGTGCATGCTGCTTTTGTCGTTTTTTTCCTTTGTTGAAGAAGCACCAAGGCCACAGAAAACAGAGTCTCCGTGTGCACTAATGAGTCACTGGCATGAGCCAAAAGAAAGGATAAATAAAAGTGACATTGCCATCCCTTTGTCCATCAAATTTTCTCTCCTTCTCTGCAAAGACACCCCCCACCCCGCACTCCACAGACCTGCCAGCAAGGGAATGTGGAGCTGTCACTGGGTTCCTCTGGTATGACATCCCTCTGGTTAAACTTGCCTAGAGGGCAGTGGTGGATAGTGACAGTGCTGCTAGTCATGATTATGGCCGCTTTTCCTAGACTCAGTGTTAATTTGTACAGTTTTGTGTCATTTTGGTCCATTTAAAATTAACATTTTAAAAAGGCATAGTCAAGACAAATAACAAAATAATGAAATAATGAAAATAAGGGTCAAAATGTAACAGACCGAATACATTTTTTATACACACACACACACACACACACATTTGTTTTAAATGCATTTAATTACTCTTTAAATGCACACACACAAACACACACACAAAGTCCAAAAAAATAGTGCCCAATGTTAATATTAAGGAATTTTCCAAATTGCTTTTAACAGGTGTTTCATCTGTACTTTGAATTATGAATTGCATTGTGTTGTGTTTTAGAGTTGAAGGAAATGTCCATAATCTTAACAAATAATGTACTGTTAATGTTAATATTCTAGCAAGATATTATCCGTTTTTCAACTATTTTTTTCCCTCTTCACTGTATGTGCTAGTGTGATTTGCAATATTACATTTATAGCAAATGCAATATTGCAACGTGCCCAAAATGGCAAATATATGATTATAGCGCTTTATGAAATAACATATTTGACAGGTCTCTTGTTGAACAGACCTGGAGGAGGACATGGAAGTTAAAGACTTGAAATTCCTCCGATACTTATTACAGTCAATGTCAACCGATTCACGGAGAGAGAGAAAAAAAGCCATTGAGGATCTTTATTCACTGAAAGGGACACAACTGAATATACCCTCTTTGAATAGTCAGTCTCTAAAGTTCAGAGATATGAGAACAGTTTTCTCTATTGCCCACTTCTTTTCATGTCAGACACTCCACCCCTCTGCAATGTGGAGACAGCTGTCAAAATATATCTTTAAAGAAATAAATTAATAAATGAAAACTTTCCTGAGTATATTTTTCTATTCCTCCCTCCTTTATCTGACCCTGGGGAGGAATTGCAGGACGGTTCCTGTCATCCAGGCGTGGGGAAACAGAGGCTGTCAGACTTCAGGCAGGATCCCAGCTGGGGTGCACTATGCTTGGCCTGGCCCCCACGGAGGGGATACTCTGGAAGAATCCCATCTCTCCGGGGAGGGGAGTGAGGCGCACGGACCCAGAGGGAGAACAGGGAGAGATGGGTAGGGGCGTTCTTAAAGTGAAATCAGCCACACATTCAGACAGGATCCGGTTGACCTAAACTCCCCCCTGTCTTGCCACACGCTCCATCATTCCTTCAGATGTGAAATAAAATTAAGCCTAAGGTCTGTTTCACACATACAGTGTCTGTGGCGCGTGAGCAAGCTTGCCTTGTGCTTTCACACTGCCTGTATTTCTGTTTTCACACTTCAGCTCTAGACATAATATAAAGTCGTTTCTAGGTTACCGCAATGAGTTTTATTGTAATAATGGTCATAAATGTAAAAGAAGTATGTTTTCAACATGCTTTCTACATTCATTTTATTCATTTACAGCAAGTAATGCATGCATTTTTTTTTTAGGTAAAAACCTGGCTTGTTAAATTGCTTTTGTTAAATTGTTTTTATTTATACTACAGTTCGTTCCAGTCCAAGAACTCTGATATACAGTCAGCACTTGGACTTTTTTAATGTTCAATTCAGTTCAAATGTTCCATTGTGTAAACGTGCTAGACATATGTTGGACCGCTCACATTTTTGCATTGTCTCATGCATGAAACAGCATTCTTAGAGGTCATTCACACATAACACATTTTTGCATTCCACTGCACTGCTTTGCCAGTGTTCTCTATGTAAACAGGTTTGTTTGACCATTGTGTTTGTGCCTTTTGTATTGTCTTGTGCATGACATGGCACCCTAAAAACACAGCACACGAGTAAAAAAAAAAAAAGTTTAACTTTGGAAAGAAACATGCCTTTATACCTAGGTATTAACAATCTGATGTGTGGTACATTGTTTCCTGTGATTTATATATATATATATATATATCCACTCTGGAAAAGTGAAACATGTCATACAACAAAGTGAGAAAAAGAGTCACTAAAGTAACTTCCTAGAAACAGTGTTGATGTACAGCAACTTTATTTAGCATAATTATTCCTATGAGGAATTCAATATTTTAATGCACTGCTTTTAAAAATAACATCCCCATTTAGCAAACACCTAAAATGACTGAAAATGGCCAAAACAAGTAAAACAAGACTGACAACATTGTCATAAGAGAGATTTTTTTCTATATGCCAGAAGAACACATTAGCATCCAACTGGTTTCACTTAACATATATAATGGATACGGCACCACCCTGACACTACTATAACCAACACTATTAAGCCATTACACTAAATGACAGCTTTTCTATCAGTAATGTCTATATTTGAGCTTTAGAGATGGAAATCTTTGAGTATTTTCTACACAAACCATCTACAAGCAGTCTAGCAGACATATTTAATGTGCTGCTCAGCATGCTCAGCTCCTTTGAAACAGGTATTTCTGCACTACTATGGCCTCTGATAACCATGCATGCATTAATATGTATGTATTCAAATGATAGCTACAATGCCTTGTGGTAATGTCAGTAGTGAAATGTTTGCGGAGTTGTATAATAGCATTTTCAAGACTGTTTCACAAATGACCACTCACAGGAGAAAACAGGCAGTGTATTATGCTGCAATATTAGTTGTGTATTTGTTCTGGCCCTCAGGATAGAGACAAGGGAAGACCTCTCCACAGCAGAGATGCGCAGAAACCCAGAGCGAGCTAAAATACGCTTTTATCCAAAAGCATAACACTACACACAAAACAGATTAATAATGCTTATGAAGATGACAAATTAAATAAAGAAAGAAAGAACACAAACAAATCATGAGAACCATTGAAGGTAAGAGAAGAAATCACAGCTTGATAAGGCAGCAAGCGCCGTGAGTCTGAATTTGCCTGAAAGCATTCTCTCCTCGACACATGTATGCATCATCTTGAAGTCTTCTAAGAAGCAGCTCCCCTGCCATGAAGTTTCAGCGATGTGTCATACAAAGTGAAGCTCTGTGCTGCATCTCATATGCAGGCATTTTGGGGACTGCCCTTTTCAGCACTATGAACACACAGTCTTACTTCATCCTGGCATCGCCTTCTCTTTCTCTCTCTTACCGTTTCGCTACTGGGCATTGCTCTGTCCGTTTACATATTAATGAGAAGTGAACAGCTATTTTCTTTTAATCATGAGGAGAGAGACATCCAATGGGAGCGAATAGGACAGCTGTGGATATTTCTGGGAGGGTCAGAGAAGGCTGACTTTTTTCCTCCTATAGCAGCCAATCGGTAACAAGATGAGGTTATTAACATGCTCTATATTCAGTTTAGGGATGTCCTTTGGTCAACTGGAGCAGGGCTGAATAAATGTTTGAGTGTATTATAATGACTGCTGTAACTATGATGATATGCAGAGAGTATGGGGTTGACTCATAAATAGGGATGGGAATCGTGAAGAATTGAATGATTCCAGTTCTGGTTTTAGTAGTTTTAAGGAATAAATATTTGGTGGTAAAAAATAAATGCAATTCCACTGCCAAATTATTAGATAATTTCAATAATAAATCACCTGAAAACAAGGCTCCAGCATCCCTGCGTCCCTACAGAGGATAAGTGGTTTGGAGAATGAATAGATGGATGGATAAATCGAAAACAATAATACACTGCATAATACACAGACTTTTAAAGACTTTTCACATTATTTTTAGTGTCAGCAGCTAATACTTAGCCGTTCCTATATATTAACACCAAATAGGTCTACTCAACATATTAAAATGGGGTTAAATGCTTCATTATTTACATGCCAAGTTCTGTCATGAAACTCTAGATCGTGCAGACTGATAAGTCGTTAACGCAAATAGATGATATTCACAGCGTTAAACTACTTGGCACAAGCTGATTTGTTCACGTTGCATACGCAGCCAAACTTACTACTTTACATTTAAATGGATTGTCATCATTCACTCAGCATTCGTTCCTCTGAAAACCTCCACCTGTATAGATCTGCTACAAGTCATTAGATGTGCTATTTGTGCAGCAGCAGTATGCGTCTTAAATACTCACAGCACTGTATCGGCTATGTATTGGCAGTAGCAAGTTCCTGTACTTGCTTTGCAGCAGCAGCAATAATCTACAACAACAGCAATAACCAACAGCAGCAGCAGCATACAGCACATCTATTTCGCCAATACCAAATACATTAACATTGTCATATCCATTACCATGCTAAAATCAGTCATAGATAAAATCATCGTCGAGAGAACTGATAACAGCGGCAAGCCGAGAGACACACACACTGATAACACATTTCGGAGACTTTCTTTTAGGTAACATCCGACATTCGCATGCGTGGGGTTGTGCCTCTCATGGTTGCATATGGCCGCTTGGAGAGAGACGCAGGCAAAAGAGTTTTCAATTAAAATATAAGTAAAAAAAGATTTAGTGTTGGTCTCAAAATTAAGTAGGTTAGGCCAGATTCACTTATATGTGGTTCACCTTGCTGAGCGCTGTGTGTTTAGGTGCTTCATAAGCGCAGCCCAGGGCCTGTTATTTAACACAGTTATCATGGAGATGTTTCTTTCTACATAACGTTTTGTTGCAAAATCTGTTACAAATTAAAAAAATAGTATAGTGTATTCTAGCATTTAACAAAACTGGGCATCATTTAGAAATCCCAACCTATGCCAGATTTATCAGTTTATTGGTTGTCAGGTTTATCTTGTGGTGGTCAGATTTCAGCACAACAATGGAACTGAGCAGCATTCTCCACTCTATTACCAACAAACTGTTCATTTATTAGCCTTCTAACAGTGAGGACTATTCTGTGACGTGTGTGTGTGTGTGTGTGTGTGTGTGTGAGAGAGAGAGAGAGAGAGGGAGAGATATATTATGTTATAATGATATTACATTGATTCTACTTAGCAAACAAATGCCTAATTGTACTTTGTGAGTCTTACAATACAGCCAATTCCCAAACATTTCACCTAAGCTAATTAGGCAAAATAAAAAAATCGTTGTTATCAGCAGCCTTGTAGTTGAGTCTTGATCTCTTTGGCTGATTCAAGATACTGGCAGCAAATCCACATGCTTTCAACAATAGCTAACTTTCTTTAATTTAATTGCCTTGCTTTGGGTGTTTTCTCTGTTAACAACTTTCAATTTTTATCTCACATTAGCGATCCAGACACAGACACCCTCTTGGTGGCTCATGTGAGGTACAGACTCATGACGGATGGCATGAAGCATGGGGGTGTTGCAACGGAAAGCCATTGATTCAAAATACATTATGTGGCTTTCTGTGAGTCAGGAAAATGTTATATAGCAGATAGAAAGATGCCAAAATCATGTCAAACACAGAAAAGCACTGCAGACTTGAGTTTTGCCTTCATATTCTATAAATGACAATGAAAAAACAGAGAAAGCTGTTATGAGTCATGCTGATAGTTTCGTGGTCTCCAGACTGATGCTGCATGAAGTTATTAATCTGATATATTCTGAAATTGCATTAATAATTATTTCACACTTCTGTTGAAGACACTTTGTCTACGAAATTAGAGTCAATCAAATGGTTTGAAATTTGTTTTTGGAAAATGAGGAATAAATAGGGAATAAATTTAATTTGCTCTTGATGACAGTAAACAAGAGAGTCATCAGGGATTTATATTTGATCTCTCATCTCATTTATTAGTAAAGCTGTTTAATCCTAGTGCTGTAGAGAGAGGAGAAAATGTAAACATTTGATAATTCCTCAGTTTTGAAATGAAAAAATGAGGGAATGGTGATATTTCATATTATCCACAATATACTGTAAGTGCATGTATATGCACAGACACTATTACAGAATGTATTGGATCATCTGAAGTCCAAAAAAAAGAAGAAGAAGAAGAAGAAGAAGAGTATGAAAATCTCTAATGACACTGCAGATATCATAAAACAAAAGTTTTTATATTTTTTAACTTCAGGTGAAGATCCAGTACAGTATATTAAGAGTGCACACCAAAAATGTAAAAAAAAAATCATGATTGTATTAAATTTCTATCAGTTTTTACAGCGACAGCTCTAAATCTTAGCACACTAAGCATTTTTTATTGAACGGTTAAAAAACTGAATTTTGAGTTTACAAAAAAGGGGGGGGGGGGGGGTTGTCATCTTGCACTTGGCAGAGGAGGCAAACATAAGACAAAGGCCTCAGCTGCTCAGTATATTCATTATCTGAGAAAAGTGCACACAGAACTACTATTTTATGCTAAGAAGTACTCTTGGTAATGCTGAGTTAATATTATTCAGCTTTAAACACAGACAATGCTTGAGAAATTGCCAAAACCTTCCTTAGAGGAAAAACTGGAAAGCAGGATGCTCCAGTGTTGGAGAAAACATTACACTAGTGTTGTCAAAAAACTATCCAGACACTCATGTTGACTGAAAGAAAATCTAACCTACTTCAGTTTGGATGTCTCTGACCAACCTTTACTTTATAGATGCAAGCTTTGTTTCTATTGTATGGAAGTTAATACATGTTTGTTACTGACCTCAGATCAGTTCCTTTTATATGTGGTTCAAGCCCATGTCACATTTAAATTCACAACAGCCTCTCTGGGGGCTCTGGGGTTTGTTACTGTATTTATTCAGTGTAATTTATCTGTCTCTTACCTGTTCTTGTGTGTGAGTGTATATGTGTGTGTGTTTGTCCACAGAGAAGGCAGGACAGCTCTCCTCTCCCACACAGCAGTTCATTTACATTCAGCTCAGAGATGTGTCATAAATCACCTGAGCTGAGAGTAATGGGGCCTGCACTGGGGAACTCTCTCTGCTCTCCTTCCCGCTTGCTCTCACACAACCCCCCACACACACGGTATAGGCCATGCATACATCTAAGTGCAATGCAACACAATAGTGAAATTGGAAAATACAGCACTATACAGTACAGTATTAGTTAGTGTGTACAAAAGCACCCAAAAAAGCACCAAAAATCTCTCATACTGTTTCAGATATCAGCTTCATCTCTCAAAGGGCTTTTATAGCACTACCGAAAAAGCAGAGATTAGCATTCGCATGTCTACAGCAGGGCTCCCAAGCCGCTCCTGAGTGTGGATGAAGGAATGCCCTACAGGACCCTGCCAGAATTAACCTCAAACACACACATCTTACCCATGGGCTTCTGTAACACTTACACACAGTCTACCCTTACAGCTTAATCCTCAAAAACAAACAAGTGTAATCCTTACTGCAAAGTGGTTAGTTGATTAAAGGGAAGAAAAAATGTCTTCTAATTTATAAAAAATTCAGTCAGGGTCAATAAATGATGTCAAAAGTTCAGGAGCATATCCGCTTGTTAAGTTGTGCCGTATTAAATATTGTTTCCGTGTCCAAGCTTCCACACTGTTTCAGCTGTGAAAAGTACCTTAACAGCCATTAATGAACATTTATGTTTATTCATTTCACACATTTAAGCTAAGCTTTTAAAAACTCATGGTATATACTACATGCTGCCTTTGGGCTCATGGCACCCTGGACCAGAGCCGATCCTCCCTATATGCAGAATACGCAAGCTGCGTAGGGCCCCCGAAACACCAGGGGGCCCCCTTGCTCTCAAAGATGTTTTAATTTTAGTTTCGTTTTTGAATTTGGCCAGCTGTTGTGAAAACATGAATGATCATTTCTTTTAATGCGGTACGCTGTCACCCTCTCTACGTAAAAATCAGTCAAATCATGTAACGTGAATGTTGTACAGTCTCTTGTTTGAGAATAAAAAATTTGTTGAAAAAGTACTGAGCCGCTATTTTGAGTCTATTCCTCAAAAATAGTTGAGGAAGAGACTGTTTGTCGAGCGCTTTCCGTGAGCGCGATTCGAGACGGAGTGAAACACGGACAAATGCATTTCATTTCATCCACCCCAACCCCCACCCCATTACCCCATTTAATAAAAAACAGGGATGAAATAAGCCTGCTACAAACTAAACATGATGAGTAACAGGGTTAAAAGACACACACGGATGAAGATTTAGCCTAAATTAGGCTATCACTCTGGGATAGCTAGTCTGGCACCGCATGTAGGCTAGCTACATTTCATGCTAGATTAATTTTATGTTAGATAACAACAGATCTAATAGTTTTCTCTCAGAAGAACATGGCTTTTGTGCATTTCCTGCTTTAAATAAAGTAATGAGAAATCAATTGGACTCCATTTGTGGAAAGTGTCTCCAGCAGTGAAAATGAATCAGTTTATCAGTGAAACTAGCCATCTGCTTTGCTGGTGTCTTGGTGTAGTGTCTGGATTAGATGTTGTAAACCCCAGCTGCTGGCAGTGCAGTTCCCAGGACAGTGCACTGTGGGCCGCTAATCTACAGGGCTGAGCTGGCCTAGTGGCCCACAGCACTTCAGGGGGGAGACTGCATCTCTGCTGCTGCTGCTCTCTGTTCTCTGCCAGATCCTAGCGTATAATCACTGAAAGATCACTCTCTCTTCAACACAAACATAAACGTTCTGGCCAACAAGCATGGAGTCCATGCTCACAGTCTGGTTTCAATTTTATGAGTATGCTTTGCCTGTGTCTTTGTTTTAACTGAGGAGCAGAGATGCATGGACTGCACGTCATTTCAGATTTTTTTCACCTGTGTTTCTGAATACTAGAAATACTAATGCAAAAACTTGATTTTTGGAGAATATTCACTGATGTTTCAGATATTTTCCTGCCATTCAAAACAATGAGTTTTTAGTCACTTTGTGAATGTCATCTGATCCTTGTGGGCAACAATTATAACAAAAACTATTTATAAGAAAGTAGGTGTAGTTATGGTGATGGTGGCCAGTAGGTGGCAACAAGTGACCGTATTTCAGTCATTAACACATTCAGTCAAGAGATTCATTTAAAAAAAAAAAAACTGATTCATTCAACACATGACTTTTGGCATCCAAATATGCATACTTCCCTACAATACACAAAAAAAACTTATATGTAAAAAGAGCAGTTTATCCAAATTCGCAGGATTCGTAAAACAGTAGGCAAAAAGTATTCAGATGACTTACTATATTCAGAATAGCAAATCTAAGGGATACTTTACTATCCCATGATACCAAGGGAGAGGATTCGTGAATGACAGTGAAGTGACGCTGACGCTGATAGGTCACGTGACCATGTAACAAATGCAGTATGTCCAGATCATGTTCAAACTGTACACACATTCATATTATATAGAACGTATCTTTTTTAATGGTCACTGACTAAGTTCCTATTCAAATGTAGTACCTACTCAGACAGTGTGTGATTTAAAGCAGCTAATATTTTAAAAATGAGCCATTGAATCACTCACTAAACTGATTTGTTCAAAACACTTATTCATCTTCAGATTAAACAAGTAGCTGTCTTTATGAGTGAGTTATTGAAACATTCATTCAAACAATTAATTCAAAAATGTATTAATTCAGGACCAAAACAAGCTGCTGTCTTTATGAGTGAGTCACTGAATCATTTACTGAACTAAAGCAATAATATTTTTGCAGTCGTGCTGCAGAAATCTAATTCCTGAATAATCTATCCTTTTCACAGACTGTGATAATGTTATTAACATTGTTAACACTGTTATCAACACAGTTATTAAGTTGGCTTGTGAAAGCCAACTTACTGAAATCCTATTTAAACTTATTATTATTAAGTTGGCTTGTGAAAGCCAACTTACTGAAATCCTATTTAAACTTATTAAGTTGGCTTGTGAAAGCCAACTTACTGATCTACTATTTAAACTTATTATTATTAAGTTGGCTTGTGAAAGCCAACTTACTGATCTACTATTTAAACTTATTATTATTATTATTCTTCTGAGACTAAATTTCTGACTGCTACTCCTCCTAGAGCTTTAACTCTACAGACTCCAAACTCAGCCCAGATCTTCAGACTGTTCTGACTCGAGTTGCTATATCTTTTCTAACTGATCAGACTTATGATTTTCATAAAAATGAAGATTAAAACTCATAAAAATCCCATAGACTTACATTGACGGAATGTTCAGATGAGCCAAGACTATTCAAACTCCAACTGTCAAAATTCAAATCTAAACACACTGAAGCCCATTAGACTCAATCAGACTTCCCTTCTATGTACTATTTCTATCCCATTCAAACTAATTTAATCTTCCACTCTATCTAATTCTATTTCTAATCTATCTAAATCATGCTAGCAACATGCTAGTAACATGCTAATCATGCTTTAAACATGCTAGTAAAATGCTAATCATGCTAGAATCATGCTAGCAACATGCTAGTAACTTGCTAAGCATGCTAACAAAATGCTAGAAACATGCTAATCATGCTAGAAACATGCTAACATCATGCTAGTAACTTGCTGATCATGCTAACAACATGCTAGTAACTTGCTAATCATGCTAACAAAATGCTAGTAACATGCTAATCATGCTAACATCATGCTAGTAACTTGCTAATCATGCTAGCAAACATGCTAGTGACATGCTAGTCACATGCTAATCATGCTAACAACATGCTAGTAACATGCTAATCATGCTAGCGACATGCTAGTAACATGCTAATCATGCTAGAAACATGCTAGCGACATGCTAGTAAAATGCTAATCATGCTAACGACATGCTAGTAACATGCTAATCATGCTAGCGAAATGCTAATCATGTTAGAAACATGCTAGAAACATGCTAGCGTCATGCTAATCATGCTAGCAACATGCTAGTAACTTGCTAATCATGCTAACAACATGATAATCATGCTAGAAACATGCTAGTGACATGCTAGTAACATGCTAATCATGCTAGAGACATGCTAATAGCATGCTAATCATGCTAGCAACACCTTAGCACTTAGCAACACCATAGCAACCACCCCGTGTACCCTAGCAACACCCTAGCAACCACCCCAGGTACCATAGCAACCGCATAGCAACACCTTGGCAACCACCTCAGGTACCCTAGCAACCGCATAGCAACACCTTAGCAACCACCCCGGGTACCCTACCTACCACCCCGAGTAACCTAGCAACTGCATAGCAACACCTTAGCAACCACCCCGGGTACCATAGCAACCACATAGAAACTGCATAGCAACACCCTAGCAACCACCCCGGGTACCTTAGCAACTGCATAGCAACACCTTAGCAACCACCCTGGGTACCCTAGCAACACCCTAGCAACCACCCCAGGTACCTTAGCAACTCCATAGCAACACCTTAGCAACCACCCCGGGTACCCTAGCAACACCCTAGCAACCACCCAGGTTCCCTAGCAACCGCATAGCAACACCCTAGCAACCACCCCAGGTTCCCTAGCAACCGCATAGCAACACCCTAGCAACCGACCAAGATCCCCTAGCAACCGCGTAGCAACACCCTAGCAACCACCCCGGGTACCTTAGCAACTGCGTAGCAACACCCTAGCAACCAACCCGGGTACCTTAGCAACCGCGTAGCAACACCTTAGCAACCACCCTGAGTACCATAGCAACCACCCCGGGTACCCTAGCAACCGCATAGCAACATCCTAGCAACCGACCCAGATACCCTAGCAACCGCATTGCAACACCCTAGCAACCAACCCGGGTTCCTTAGCAACTGCATAGCAACACCTTACCACCCTATCTACTCTATCTATCTATCTATCTATTTAATATTCCTATCTATCTATCTATCTATCTAATATTTCTATCTATCTAATATTCCTATCTATCTATCTATCTATAATCTGACTCTATCTATCTATCTATCTATCTATAATCTGACTATCTATCTATCTATAATCTGACTCTATCTATCTATATATATATAATCTGACTATCTATCTATCTATAATCTGACTATCTATCTATCTATCTATCTATCTATCTATCTATCAATCAAATTTTAAGCATTTAAAACTGTTAAACTTCAAACTATTTCAGACTGAAGAGCTTCAAACTTAAAACTTTTAAAACTTTTAAAACTTCAGACTTCAAATGAACACCTTCAAACTACTTCTAATAGGTCAGACTTTCTCAAGCCAACTTCAAAGTTTGTTCACAAACTTTTTTATCTAGTTATTATTATTATTCTTCTGAGACTAAATTTCTGACTGCTACTCCTCCTAGAGCTTTAACTCTACAAACTCCAACCTCAGCCCAGATCTTCAGACTGTTCTGACTCGAGTTGCTATATCTTTTCTAACTGATTAGACTTATGATTTTCATAAAAATGAAGATTAAAACTCATAAAAATCCCATAGACTTACATTGACGGAATGTTCAGATGAGCCAAGACTATTCAAACTCCAACTGTCAAAATTCAAATCTAAACACAATGAAGCCCATTAGACTCAATCAGACTTCCCTTCTATGTACTATTTCTATCCAATTCAAACTAATTTAAGCTTCCACTCTATCTAATTCTATTTCTAATCTATCTAAATCATGCTAGCGACATGCTAGTAACATGCTAATCATGCTTTAAACATGCTAGTAACATGCTAATCATGCTTTAAACATGCTAGCAACATGCTAGTAACTTGCTAAGCATGCTAGAAACATGCTAGCGACATGCTAGTAACATGCTAATCATGCTAGAAATATGCTAGCGACATGCTAATAACTAGCTAATCATGCTAACAACATGCTAATTTGCATGCTAATCATGCTAGTGACATGCTAATCATGCTAGAAACATGCTAGCGACATGCTAATAACTTGCTAATCATGCTAGAAACATGCTAGCGACATGTTAGTAACTTGCTAATCATGCTAACGACATGCTAATTATGCTAGAAACATGCTAGCGACATGCTAGTAACATGCTAATCATGCTAGCGACATGCTAGTAACTTGCTAATCATGCTAGTGACATGCTAGTCACATGCTAATCATGCTAACAACGTGCTAGTAAAATGCTAATCATGCTAGCGACATGCTAGTAACATGCTAATCATGCTAGAAACATGCTAGCGACATGCTAGTAAAATGCTATTCATGCTAACGACATGCTAGTAACATGCTAATCATGCTAGCGAAATGCTAATCATGTTAGAAACATGCTAGCGACATGCTAGTAACATGCTAATCATGCTAGCAACATGCTAGTAACTTGCTAATCATGCTAGCAAACATGCTAGTGACATGCTAGTAACATGCTAATCATGCTAGAAACATGCTAGCGACATGCTAGTAAAATGCTAATCATGCTAGCGACATGCTAGTAACATGCTAATCATGCTAGAAACATGCTAGTGACATGCTAGTAACTTGCTAATCATGCTAGTAACCTTTTATGCCTTTTAAAACATTCAAACTTTAAGCTTTTAAAACTACTTTAAACTTCAAACTATTTCAGACTGCAAACCATCAAACTTAAAACTTTTTTAAACTTCTTAAACTTTTTAAACTTTTCAAACTCTTTCAAACTTTCTGGTCCGGCTTTCTCAAGCCAACTTAAAGTTTGTCTCGACAAACTTTTCTATCTAGTTATTATTATTCTTCTGAGACTAAATTTCTGACTGCTACTCCTCCTAGAGCTTTAACTCTACAGACTCCAAACTCAGTCCAGATCTTCAGACTGTTCTGACTCGAGTTGCTATATCTTTTCTAACTGATCAGACTTATGATTTTCATAAAAATGAAGATTAAAACTCATAAAAATCCCATAGACTTACATTGACGGAATGTTCAGATGAGCCAAGACTATTCAAACTCCAACTGTCAAAATTCAAATCTAAACACACTGAAGCCCATTAGACTCAATCAGACTTCCCTTCTATGTACTATTTCTATCCAATTCAAACTAATTTAAGCTTCCACTCTATCTAATTCTATTTCTAATCTATCTAAATCATGCTAGCAACATGCTAATCATGCTTTAAACATGCTAGTAACATGCTAATCATGCTAGAATCATGCTAGCAACATGCTAGTAACTTGCTAAGCATGCTAACAACATGCTACTAACTTGCTAATCATGCTAGCAAAATGCTAGTAACATGCTAATCATGCTAGAAATATGCTAGCGACATGCTAATAACTAACTAAGCATGCTAACAACATGCTAATTTGCATGCTAATCATGCTAGTGGCATGCTAGTGACATGCTAATACCATGCTAGGAAAAATGCTAGCGACATGCTAATAACTTGCTAATCATGCTAGAAACATGCTAGCGACATGCTAGTAACTTGCTAATCATGCTAACGACATGCTAATCATGCTAGAAACATGCTAGCACATGCTAGTAACATGCTAATCATGTTAGCGACATGCTAGTAACTTGCTAATCATGCTAGCAGACATGCTAGTCACATGCTAATCATGCTAGTAACATGCTAATCATGCTAAGCGACATGCTAGTAAAATGCAATCATGCTAACGACAATGCTAGTAACATGCTAATCAATGCTAGCGAAATGCTAATCATGTTAGAAACATGCTAACGACATGCTAGTAACATGCTAATCATGCTAGCAACATGCTAGTAACTTGCTAATCATGCTAGCAAACATGCTAGGACATGCTAGTAACATGCTAATCATGTTAAAAACGTGCTAGAAACATGCTAGCGACATGCTAGTAAAATTGCTAATCATGCTAGCGACATGCTAGTAACATGCTAATCATGCTAGAAACATGCTAGCGACATGCTAATAACGTGCTTACATGCTAATAACATGCTAGCGACATGCTAGTAACTTGCTAATAATGCTAGTGATAAGCTAGTAACATGCTAATAATGCTAACAACATGCTAGCGACATGCTAGTAACTTGCTAATCATGCTAGCAAAATGCTAATCATGCTAGAAACATGCTAGCGACATGCTAATAACTTGCTTATCATGCTAATAACATGCTAGCGACATGCTAGTAACATGCTAATAATGCTAGCGACATGCTAGTAACATGATAATCATGCTAGAAACATGCTAGCGACATGCTAGTAACTTGCTAATCATGCTAACAACATGCTAATCATGCTAGAAACATGCTAGTAGCGACATGCTAGTAACATGCTAATCATGCTAGAAGACATGCTAATAGCATGCTAATCATGTTAGAATCATGCTAGCGACATGCTAGTAACATGCTAATCATGCTAGAAACATGCTAGTCGACATGCTAGTAACTTGCTAATCATGCTAACAACATGATAATCATGCTAGAAACATGCTAGTGACATGCTAGTAACATGCTAAATCATGCTAGATACATGCTAATAGCATGCTATCATGCTAGCAACACCTAGCAACACCATAGCAACCACCCCGTGTACCCTAGCAACACACCTAGCAACCACCCCAGTACCATAGCAACCGCATAGCAACACCTTGGCAACCACCCTCAGGTACCCTAGCAACCGCATAGCAACACCTTAGCAACCACCCCGGGTACCCTAGCAACCACCCCGAGTACCCTAGCAACGCATAGCAACACCTTAGCAACCACCCCCGGTACCATAGCAACCACATAGAAACTGCATAGCAACACCCTAGCAACCACCCCGGTACCTTAGCAACTGCATAGCAACACCTTAGCAACCACCCTAGAAACCACCCCGGGGTACCCTAGCAACACCCTAGCAACCACCCCGGTACCTAGCAACCACATAGCAACTCCATAGCAACACCCTTAGCAACCACCCCGGGTACCCTAGCAACACCCTAGCAACCACCCCAGAGTTCCCTAGCAACCGCATAGCAACACCCTAGCAACCACCCCAGGTTCCCTAGCAACCGCATAGCAACACCCTAGCAACCGACCAGACCCCTAGCAACAACGCGTAGCAACACCCTAGCAACCACCCTGGGTACCTTAGCAACTGCGTAGCAACACCCTAGCAACCACCACCCGGGTACCTTAGCAACCGCGTAGCAACACCTTAGCAACCACCCTGAGTACCCATAGCAACCACCCCGGGTACCCTAGCAACCGCATAGCAACACCCTAGCAACCACCCCGGGTTCCTTAGCAACCTGCATAGCAACACCTTACCACCCTATCTACTCTATCTAGCTACCGCTAGCTATTTAATACCCTATCTATCTATCTATCTATCTATCTAATATTTCTATCTATCTAATACCTATCTACTATCTATCTATAATCTGACTCTATCTATCTATCTATCTATCTATCTATAATCTGATATCTATCTATCTATAATCTGACTCTATCTATCTATCTATCAAAATCTGACTATCTATCTATCTATCTATAATCTGACTCCTATCTTCTATCTATCTATAATCTGACTATCTATCTATCTATAATCTGACTCTATCTATCTATCTATCTATAATCTGACTATCTATCTATTATCTATAATCTGACTCTATCTATCTATCTATCTATAATCTGACTATCTATCTATCTATAATCTGACTATCTATCTATCTATCAATCAAATTTTAAGCATTTAAAACTATGTTAAACTTCAAACTATTTCAGACTGAAGAGCTTCAAACTTAAAACTTTTCAAAAACTTTTAAAACTTCAGACTTCAAATGAACACCTTCAAACTTACTTCTAATAGGTCAGACTTTCTATCCAACTTCAAATCTTTGTTCACAAACTTTTTTATCTAGTTATTATTAAGTTGGCTTGAGAAAGCCAACTTACTGATCTACTATTTAAACTTCTTATTATTATTATTCTTTTTATGAGACTAAAAATTTCTGACTGCTACTCCTCCTAGAGCTTTAACTCTACAGACTCCAAACTCAGTCCAGATCTTCAGACTGATCTCGCCGGGTGTGCTATATCTTTTCTAACTGATCAGACTTATGATTTTCATAAAACTGAAGATTAAAAATCATAAAAATCCCATAGACTTACATTGACGGAATGTTCAGATGAGCCAAGACTATTCAAACTCCAACTGTCAAAATTCAAATCTAAACGCACTGAAGCCCATTAGACTCAATCAGACTTCCCTTCTATGTACTATTTCTATCCAATTCAAACTAATTTAATCTTCCACTCTATCTAATTCTATTTCTAATCTATCTAAATCATGCTAGCAACATGCTAATCATGCTTTAAACATGCTAGTAACATGCTAAGAATGCTAACAACATGCTAGTAACTTTGCTAATCATGCTAGCAAAATGCTAATCATGCTAGAAACATGCTAGCGACATGCTAATAACTTGCTAATCATGCTAACAACATGCTAGCGACATGCTAGTAACATGCTAATCATGCTAGAAACATGCTAGCGACATGCTAGTAACATGCTAATCATGCTATAAACATGCTAGCGACATGCTAGTAACTTGCTAATCATGCTAACGACATGCTAATCATGCTAGAAACATGCTAACGACATGCTAATAACTTGCTAATCATGCTAACAACATGCTAGCGACATGCTAGTAACATGCTATAAACATGCTAGCGACATGCTAGTAACTTGCTAATCATGCTTACGACATGCTAATCATGCTAGAAACATGCTAGTGACATGCTAGTAACATGCTAATCATGCTAGAGACATGCTAATAGCATGCTAATCATGTTAGAAACATGCTTGCGACATGCTAGTAACATGCTAATCATGCTAGAAACATGCTAGCGACATGTTAGTAATATGCTAATCATGCTAGCGACATGCTAGTAACTTGCTAATCATGCTAGCAAACATGCTAGTCAACATGCTAATCATGCAACAGCATGCTAGTAAAATGCTAATCATGCTATAAACATGTTAGCGACATGCTAGTCACTTGCTAGTCTTGCTAGCTACATGCTAGTAGCATGCTAATCATGCTAGAAACATGCTAGCTACATGCTAGTCACTTGTTAATCATGCTAGAGACATGCTAGCAAAATGCTAGTCACTTGTTAGTCTTGCTAGCAACATGCTAGTAGCATGCTAATCATGCTAGAAACATGCTAGCGACATGCTAGTTGCATGCTAATCATGCTAGAGACATGCTAGTAGCATGCTAATCTTGCTAGAAACATGTTAGCGACATGCTAGTAACATGCTAATCATGCTAGCGAAATGCTAATCATGCTAGAAACATGCTAACGACATGCTAGTAGCATGCTAATAATGCTAGAAACATGCTAGCGACATGCTAATAACTTGCTAATCATGCTAGAAACATGCTAGCGACATGCTAGTAACATGCTAATCATGCTAGAAACATGCTAGCGACATGCTAAGTAACATGCTAATCATGCTAGAAACATGCTAGTGACATGCTAGTAACTTTGCTAATCATGCTAATGACATGCTAATCATGCTAGAAACATGCTAGTAACATGCTAATCATGCTAGAGACATTCTAGTAGCATGCTAATCATGCTAGAAACATGCTAGCGACATGCTAGTCACGTGCTAATTATGCTAGAGACATGCTAGAGACATGCTAGTAACATGTTAATCATGCTAGAAACATGTTAGCGACATGCTAGTCACATGCTAATTATGCTAGAGACATGCTAGCAGCATGCTAATCATGCTAGAAACATGCTAGCGACATGCTAGTAACTTGCTAATCATGCTAACGACATGCTAATCATGCTAGAAACATGCTAGCGACATGCTAATCATGCTAGAAACATGCTAGCAACATGCTAGTCACTTGCGAGTCATGCTAACAACATGCTAGTCACTTGCTAAACCAACCTAGCAACCACCCTGACTACCCTAGCAACCACATAGCAACACCTTAGTGACCAGCCTGGGAACCCTAGCAACTGCATATCAAGACCCTAGCAACCGACCTGGGTACCTTAGCAACCACTTAGAAACACCCTAGCAACCACCCCGGGTACCCTAGCAACCGCATAGAAACATCTTAGCAACCACCTAGAATACCCTAGCAACCACTCTGTGGTCCGTAGCATCTATCTATCTATCTATCTATAATCTGACCCTATCTATCTATCTATCTATCTATCTATCTGTCTATCTATCTATAATCTGACTATATATAACTTTAAGCTTTTAAAACTGTTAAATTTCAAACTATTTCAGACTGAAAAGCTTCAAACTTAAACTTTTAAAACTTATAAAACTTAAACTTTTAAAACTTATAAAACTTAAACTTTTAAAACTTATAAAACTTATAAAACTTAAACTTTTAAAACTTAAACTTTTAAAACTTTTAAAACTTGTAAAACTTAAACTTTTTTAACTTTTTTTTAAACTTTCCAAACTTTTTTAAACTTTTAAAACTTTTTAAAACTTTCTGGTCCGGCTTTCTCAAGCCAACTTAAAGTTTGTTCACAAACTTTTTTATCTAGTTATTAAGTTGGCTTGTGAAAGCCAACTTACTGAAATCCTATTTAAACTTCTTAAAGTTGGCTTGTGAAAGCCAACTTACTGAAATCCTATTTAAACTTCTTATTATTATTATTCTTCTGAGACTAAATTTACAACTCTATCTCCTCCTAGAGCTTTAACTCTACAGACTCCAAACTCAGCCCAGATCTTCAGGCTGATCTCGCCGGGTGTGCTATATCTTTTCTAACTGATCAGACTTATGATTTTCATAAAAATAAAGATTAAAACTCATAAAAATCCCATAGACTTACATTGACGGAATGTTCAGATGAGCCAAGACTATTCAAACTCCAACTGTCAAAATTCAAATCTAAACACACTGAAGCCCATTAGACTCAATCAGACTTCCCTTCTATGTACTATTTCTATCCCATTCAAACTAATTTAAGCTTCCACTCTATCTAATTCTATTTCTAATCTATCTAAATCATGCTAGCAACATGCTAATCATGCTTTAAACATGCTAGTAACATGCTAATAATGCTAGAATCATTAGCAACATGCTAGTAACTTGCTAACATGCTAACAACATGCTAAACTTGCTAATCATGCTAGCAAAATGCTAATCATGCAGAAACATGCTAGCGACATGCTAATAACTTGCTTATCATGCTAATAACATGCTAGCGACATGCTAGTAACATGCTAATAATGCTAGTGAATGCTAGTAACATGCTAATAATGCTAACAACAGCTAGCGACATGCTAGTAAACTTGTTAATCATGCTAACGACATGCTAACATGCTAGAAACATGCTAGCGACATGCTAGTAACATGCTAATCATGCTAGAGACATGCTAATAGCATGCCAATCATGTAGAAAATGCTAGCGACATGCTAGTACATGCTAATCGTGCTAGAAACATGCTAGCGACATGCTAGTCACGCTAATCATGCTAGAACATGCTAGTAGCATGCTAATCATGCTAGAAACATGGTAGCGACATGCTAGTAACATGCTAATCATGCTAACGAAATGCATGCTAGAAACATGCTAACGACACTAACATGCTAGAAACATGCTAGCAGACATGCTAGTCACTTGCGAGTCATTAGCAACATGCTAGTCACTGGTTAAACCACTAGCAACCACCCTGACTACCCTAAGCAACTGCATAGCAACAACCCTAGCAACCACCGGGTACATTAGCAACCGCATAGCAACACCTTAGCAACACCTCGGTACCCTAGCAACCACCCCGAGTACCCTAGCTCACCTAGCAACCACCCCGGGTACCCTAGCAACCACCCTGAGTACCCTAGCAACTTTTATAGCAACACCTTAGCAACCACCCCGGGTACCATAGCAACCGCATAGCAACACCCTAGCAACAACCCCAGGTACCTAGCAACCGCATAGCAACACCTTAGCAACCACCCCGGGTACCCTAGCAACACCCTAGCAACCACCCCGGTTACCCTAGCAACCGCATAGCAAAACCCTAGCAACCACCCCGGTTACCCTAGCAACCGCATAGCAACACCCTAACAACCACCCAGAGTACCCTAGCAACTGCATAACCTAGCAACCACCCCGGGTACCTTAGCAACACCTTAGCAACCACCCCTGGTACCCTAGCAACCACTGAGTACCCTACAACTGCATAGCAAACCTTAGAACCACCCTGGTACCCTAGCAACCACATAGCAACTGCATAGCAAACCCTAGCAACCACCCCGGGTACCTTAGCAACACCTTAGCAACCACCCTGGGTACCCTAGCAACCACCCCGGGTACCTAGCAACACCTAGCAACCACCCCGGGTACCCTAGCAACACCCTAGCAACCACCCCGGTACCCTAGCAACCGCATAGCAACACCCTAGCAACCACCCAGAGTACCCTAGCAACCTGCATAGTAACACCTTAGCAACCACCCATGGGTACCCTAGCAACCGCATAGCAAACCCTAGTAACCACCCTGGGTATCTAGCAACCACATAATAGCAACACCCTAACAACCACCCCAGGTTCCCTAGCAACCGCATAGCAACACCCTAGCAACCGACCCAGACCCTAGCAACCCGTAGCAACACCCTAGCAACCACCCCGGGTACCCTTAGCAACGCATAGCAACACCCTATCAACCACCCCAGGTTCCCTAGCAACCGCATAGCAACACCCTAGCAACCACCCCAGGTTCCCTAGCAACCGCATAGCAACACCCTAGCAACCGACAAGATCCCCTAGCAACCGCGTAGCAACACCCTAGCACCAACCCGGGTACCTTAGCAACTGCGTAGCAACACCTTAGCAACCACCCTGGGTACCATAGCAACCGCGTAGCAACACCTTAGCAACCACCCGAGTACCTATAGCAACCACCCCGGGTACCCTAGCAACCGCATAGCAACATCCTAGCAACCGACCCAGATACCCTAGCAACCGCATTGCAACACCCTAGCAACCAACCCGGGTTCCTTAGCAACTGCATAGCAACACCTACCACCCTATTTACTCTATCTATCTATTTAATATTCCTATCTATCTATCTAATATTTCTATCTAATATCTATCTATAATGACTCTATTTCTATCTATCTGACCCTATCTATCTATCAATCAAATTTTAAGCATTTCTATGTTAAACTTCAAACTATTCAGACTGAAGAGCTTCAAACTTCAAACTTTTAAAACTTCAGACTTCAAATGAACACCTTCAAACTGCAGAGCTTTTCAAACTACTTCTAATAGGTCAGACTTTCTCAAGCCAACTTCAAAGTTTGTTCACAAACTTTTTTATCTAGTTATTATTATTCTTCTGAGACTAAATTTACAAACTCTACTCCTCCTAGAGCTTTAAACTCTACAGACTCCAAACTCAGTCCAGATCTTCAGACTGATCTCGCCGTGGTGTGCTATATCTTTTCTAACTGATCAGACTTATGATTTTCATAAAAATAATTGCTAGATTAAAATCATAAAAATCCCATAGACTTACATTGACGGAATGTTCAGATGAGCCAAGACTATTCAAACTCCAACTAGTCCAAAATTCAAATCTAACACACACTGAAGCCCATTAGACTCAATCAGACTTCCCTTCTATGTACTATTTCTATCCCATTCAAACTAATTTAAGCTTCCAACTCTATCTAATTCTATTTCTAAATCTATCTAAATCATGCTATGCAACATGCTAATCATGCTTTAAACAATGCTAGTAACATGCTAAGTAACCTTGCTAGAATCATGCTAACAACATGCTAGTAACTTGCTAATCATGCTACAAAATGCTAATCATGCTAGAAACATGCTAGCGATAGCTAATACTTGCTAATCATGCTAATAACATGCTAGCGACATGCTAGTAACATGCTAATAAATGCTAACAACATGCTAGCGACATGCTAGTAACTTGCTAATCATGCTAGCATAAAAAATGCTAATCATGCTAGAAACATGCTAGCGACATGCTAATAACATGCTTATCATGCTAATGCTAAAATGCTAGCGACATGCTAGTATGCTAACATGCTAGAAATATGACATGCTAGCGAATGCTAATAGCATACTAATCATGTTTAAATGCTAATCATGCTAGAAACATGCTAGTAACATGCTAATCATGCTAGAAAACATGCTAGCGACATGCTAGTAAAATGCTAATAATGCTAGCGACATGCTAGTAACTTGATAATCATGCTAGAAACATGCTAGTGACATGCTAGTAACTTGCTAATCATGCTAACAACATGCTAACATGCTAGAGAAACATGTTAGTGACATGCTAGTAACATGCTAATCATGCTAGAACATGCTAATAGCATGCTAATCATGTTAGAAACATGCTAGCGACATGCTAGTAACATGCTAATCATGCTAGAAACATGCTAGTGACATGCTAGTAACTTGCTAATCATGCTAACAACATGCTAATCATGCTAGAAACATGCTAGTGACATGCTAGTAACATGCTAATCATGCTAGAGACATGCTAATACATGCTAATCATGCTAGCAACACCTTAGCAACACCATAGCAACCACCCCGTGTACCCTAGTAACACCCTAGCAACCACCCCAGGTACCATAGCAACCGCATAGCAACACCTTAGCAACCACCCCGGGTACCCTAACCAACCACCCCGAGTACCCTAGCAACTGCATAGCAACACCTTAGCTAACCACCCTGGTACCATAGCAACCACATAGAAACTGCATAGCAACACCCTGCAACCACCCCGGGTACCTTAGCAACTGCATAGCAACACCTTAGCAACCACCTGGGTACCCTAGCAACACCCTAGCAACCACCCCAGGTACCATAGCAACCGCATAGCAACACCTTGGCAACCACCTCGGGTACCCTAGCAACCACCCCGAGTACCCTAGCAACTCCATAGCAACATAGCAACCACCCCGGGTACCCTAGCAACCATCCCAGTACCCTAGCAACTGCATAGCAACACCTTAGCAACCACCCCGGGTACCATAGCAACCGCATAGCAACCGCATAGCAACACCCTAGCAACCACCCCGGGTACCTTAACAACCGCATAGCAACACCTTAGCAACCACCCTGGGTACCCTAGCAACACCCTAGCAACCACCCTGGTTATCCTAGCAACCGCATAGCAACACCCTAGCAACCACCCCAGGTTCCCCAGCAACCGCATAGCAACACCCTAGCAACCACCCCAGGTTCCCTAGCAACCGCATAGCAACACCCTAGCAACCAAGATCCCCTAGCAACCGCTTAGCAACACCCTAGCAACCACCCCGGGTACCTTAGCAACTGCGTAGCAACACCCTAGCAACCAACCCGGGTACCTTAGCAACTGCGTAGCAACACCTTAGCAACCACCCTGGGTATCATAGCAACACCCCGGGTACCCTAGCAACCGCATAGCAACATCCTAGCAACCGACCCAGATACCCTAGCAACCGCATTGCAACACCCTAGCAACCAACCCGGGTTCCTTAGCAACTGCATAGCAACACCTTACCACCCTATTTATTATCTATCTATCTATATCTATTTCTATCTATCTATATCTATCTATCTAATATTTCTATCTATCTAATATGTCTATCTATCTATCTATCTATAATGACTCTATCTACCTCTGACTATCTATCAATCAAATTTTAAGCATTTAAAACTGTTATGAACTTCAAACTATTTCAGACTGAAGACTTCAAACTTAAAACTTAAACTTTTAAAACTTCAGAGCTTCAAATGAACACCTTCAAACTACTTCTAATAGGTCAGAACTTTCTCAAGCCAACTTCAAAGTTTGTTCACAAACTATTATTATTAATCTTACTGAAATCCTATTTAAACTTATTATTTATTATTCTTCTGAGACTAAATTTCTGACTGCTACTCCTCCTAGAGCTTTAACTCTACAGACTCCAAACTCAGCCCAGATCTTCAGACTGATCTCGCCGGGTGTGCTATATCTTTTTTAACTGATCAGACTTATGATTTTCATAAAAATGAAGATTAAAACTCATAAAAATCCCATAGACTTACATTGACGGAATGTTCAGATGAGCCAAGACTATTCAAACTCCAACTGTCAAAATTCAAATCTAAACACACTGAAGCCCATTAGACTCAATCAGACTTCCCTTCTATGAACTATTTCTATCCAATTCAAACTAATTTAAGCTTCCACTCTATCTAATTCTATTTCTAATCTATCTAA
Source organism: Schizothorax lantsangensis (assembly GCA_027422415.1). Lineage (NCBI taxonomy): Eukaryota > Metazoa > Chordata > Actinopteri > Cypriniformes > Cyprinidae > Schizothorax > Schizothorax lantsangensis. The sequence goes on from CM049840.1 coordinate 25,358,274, forward strand.
ATCATGCTAGCAACATGCTAATCATGCTAGAAACATGCTAGTAACATGCTAATCATGCTAGAAACATGCTAGTAACTTGCTAATCATGCTAACGACATGCTAATCATGCTAGAAACATGCTAGCGACATGCTAGTAACTTGCTAATCATGCTAGAGACATGCTAATAGCATGCTAATCATGTTAGAAACATGCTAGCGACATGCTAGTAACATGCTAAAGACATGCTAGCGATATGCTAAACATGCTAGTTACTTGCTAATCATGCTAGCGACATGCTAGTCACTTGCTAATAATGCTAGAAACATGCTAGCGACATGCTAATCATGCTAAAAAAATGCTAGCAACATGCTAGTTACTTGCTTATCATGTTAGCGACATGCTAGTCACTTGTTAGTCATGCTAGCAACATGCTAGCGACATGCTAGTCACTTGCTAATCATGCTAGCGACATGCTAGTCACTTGCTAATCATGCTAGCAACATGCTAGTCACTTGCTAGTCATGCTAATCATGCTAAAAACATGCTAGCAACATGCTAGTAACATGCTAATCATGCTTTCAACATGCTAGTAACATGCTAATCATGCTAGAATCATGCTAGCAACATGCTAATCATGCTAGTGAAATGCTAGTAACATGCTAATCATGCTAGAAACATGCTAGCGACATGCTAGAAACATGCTAGCGACATGCTAGTAACATGCTAATCATGCTAGCGACATGCTAATCATGCTACAAACATGCTAGCGACATGCTAGTCACATGTTAATAATGCTAGACATGCTAGTAGCATGCTAATCATGTTAGAAACATGCTAGCGACATGCTAGTGACATGCTAATCATGCTAACAACATGCTAGTAACATGCTAATCATGCTTTAAACATGCTAACGACATGCTAGTAACATGCTAATAATGCTAGAATCATGCTAGCAACATGCTAGTAACTTGCTAAACATGCTAGCAAAATGCTAATAGCATGTTAATTATGTTAGAAACATGCTAGCGACATGCTAGTCACAGGCTAATAATGCTAGCGACATGCTAATCATGCTAGCGACATGCTAATAACTTGCTAATCATGCTAGCGACATGCTAGTAACATGCTATTCATGCATGATTAGCATGTTACTAGCATGTCGCTAGCATGATTAGCATGTCGTTAGCATGTTTCTAACATGTCACTATCATGATTAGCATGCTATTAGCATGTTGTTAGCATGATTAGCAAGTTATTAGCATGTCGCTAGCATGTTTCTAGCATTATTAGCATGTTACTAGCATGTCGCTAACATGTTTCTAGCATGATTAGCATGTTTTTAGCATGATTAGCATGACTAGCAAGTGACTAGCATGTTGCTAGCATGATTAGCAAGTGACTAGCATGTCGCTAGCATGATTAGCAAGTGACTAGCATGTCGCTAGCATGTTGCTAGCATGACTAACAAGTGACTAGCATGTCGCTAACATGATTAGCAAGTAACTAGCATGTCGCTAGCATTTTTTTAGCATGATTAGCATGTCGCTAGCATGTTTATAGCATTATTAGCAAGTGACTAGCATGTCGCTAGCATGATTAGCAAGTAACTAGCATGTTTAGCATATCGCTAGCATGTCTTTAGCATGATTAGCATGTTACTAGCATGTCGCTAGCATGTTTCTAACATGATTAGCATGCTATTAGCATGTCTCTAGCATGATTAGCAAGTTACTAGCATGTCGCTAGCATGTTTCTAGCATGATTAGCATGTCGTTAGCATGATTAGCAAGTTACTAGCATGTTGCTAACATGATTCTAGCATGATTAGCATGTTACTAGCATGTTTCTAACATGATTAGCATGTTGCTAGCATGATTTAGATAGATTAGAAATAGAATTAGATAGAGTGGAAGCTTAAATTAGTTTGAATGGGATAGAAATAGTACATAGAAGGGAAGTCTGATTGAGTCTAATGGGCTTCAGTGGTTTAGATTTGAATTTTGACAGTTGGAGTTTGAATAGTCTTGGCTCATCTGAACATTCCGTCAATGTAAGTCTATGGGATTTTTATGAGTTTTAATCTTCATTTTTATGAAAATCATAAGTCTGATCAGTTAAAAAAGATATAACACAACTTCTTATTATTATTAATCTTCTGAGACTAAATTTGCAACTCTATCTCCTCCTAGAGCTTTAACTCTACAGACTCCAAACTCAGCCCAGATCTTCAGACTGTTCTGACTCGCGTTGCTATATCTTTTTTTAAAGTTGGAAAAGACATTTAGTTCCCACTTTAAGTGAACCTTAGTTCCCAGAGTACCTGATCATCTACAAGATGGATTAAAATGCTGATAAAGTCAAGAAAAGATGAGACATAAACATATGATTGATATGTTAAAATGTCAAAAAAAAAAAATATATATATATAATAAATAAAACATGTTTATTCTGTGGCACCTAAAAAAAAAAATTTTTTCTTATAGGAGCAAATGGCTCCTTACTTTATTTTTTTTGTCTGGAGCCCTGTACCCTGAGTACCTGAGCAACCACATAGCAACACCCTAGCAACTTCATAATTTTGCATGTGATAGCCACACAATATTTGTTATAAAATGATCAAGAAAGACAAAATCAAGTAATCATGCTTAAAATATAATTTTATTCCGTTAATGCCCATTTGGATCGCACTTAGTCTGGAGCCTCACCCTAAAGCATGCCAAACCGGAGTCAAATACTCTGAATGCAGAATGACTTGCTCTTGGGATCACTGGAACACACAAGCCTTTCCACCACGGCAAGGTGGCGATCCTTGGAAAGGGCATTCACTCTCCATTCATTCTTTATCTAATAATCTATTATTACGCACTCACACACGCACACACACATACCTTCCCTATTTAACACATACACACACACATGCACACAAGAAATAGACAGAAAATGTGAAGCTTTAATATATATTTATTTGCATTTGTATTAGCATTATTTCTTAAAATCATGACAGTATTTTACAGAAGTGCAAAATGAAATCTATGCAGCTTTTGTGATGCATCTACTCTAAAACACAATACACAGGATCATGATAGCTGTAGTATGTCTGAAGAACTCCTGCTCTGACGTTTGAGTGTGCACCGCTTATGAACACAGGATCCAGAAGAGTGTTGTTTTCTGTTGTCCCGGTGCTGATTAGCTGCGTGTATCCTTTATCTTCAAACAAATTGAGAATAGGTTTGTTGCAGTGAGACAGCTGATCTTCATTAAAGTCTCCACACACTATAATGGGCTTGAAATCCATGATCTCCAGAGATGTCAAGAGGGCATTCAGGTTTGCCAAAAAGTCTGCTAAATTATAACTGGGTGGTCTGTAGATCACTGCAAGAAGTGCTTGTTTGGGGGCTTTTATCTTCAAAACCAAATATTCCAGGTCAGTAACATTCTGTATGTACATCAGAGGAGAAACTTGAAAGCTGTTCTTCACATAAATGGCCACTCCACCACCATTCTTATTTGCCAAATGGACGTAGTTTGTGTAGGATGCATGTCTGTTGCGTTTGTACATGGTGTATCCATCCAGTTGGAGGTATGCAGGAACAGCTGAGCCTGACAGGTGTGTTTCGGTGAGACACAAAACATCAGCCAGTAAAAGTTCATGGTGGAATTTCAAATCATCCATATGACACTCCAGTCCCTCTGTGTTATGATGAATGATTTTAAGAGCTGAACTCATTTTTGAATCCTGTACAATATGAAGGATGGGTTGAATATTGTGAAAATTTGCTTTTGGCATGTTCTCCAAGGAGGCACTTATTTCTGGATCACAGAAAATTTTCTTTTCATCAAAGTCAGTAATATGCAGTCCGCTGAGTGTTGTTGTTCTGCTGAGTGCAACATATGCCATGCCTGATTCAAATATGCGCTTCAGAGATACGACAGCACGATCTGTTGTCATTCCTTGGACTTTATGGATTGTGCATGCAAAAGCAAGTTTCATGGGAAACTGCCTTCGAACTGTTCCTTTATTTTTTAGTGGTTCCTCTGACCTCTCAATATAGACAATATTGTCATCTCCATCAGGTGCTTTGTTGCGATGTTTCTGTCCAGCAGTCACATTATCTAGATGAAGACCAATTAATTGAACAACAGGAACACCACCTCGAGTTTGAGCTGTTATTTTTGCAACATTGCCAAAAGTCCCATTAACCAGTCCATCTTCTACATCAATATTTCTAGTAAGCATCACTCGTGCACCAATAGCAATCTGTAGTGTGTCAATTAGATCACGTTTGTCTCCTTTTAATGGTACAGCTTGCCTTCTCATTTCACCTGTTCGTGGATCTTTTTTGTAATCATTCGCATCAACGTTAATGATATCTGAAAAGCGTGAGGATATTGCTTCAGTGTTATGATTGTCTACCTCTTTATTGGTTGCATAGATGTGTAATGCATCAATAGGACACTCTTCAGGGGAGGATCTTATGACCGCTTCCAACATGCACTTGTCTGCATCAGTCAGTTTTGCGTGCTTCTGTTTCACCCTCAGACGGTTGAGAAGCTCAGCATATGCAAGATCATCTCTCTGCCTCATGATCTGTGTCAGTGTTATCATTTGAAAATGATCTTTCCAGAAGTCCAGCACATGGTCCTCATAGACACAGAGTGGTTTTGCTCTTCCAAGTGGAGGCAGCTGGAAGAAATCACCAACAGCGAGTATGGACAATCCACCAAAAGGTTTCTGGTTTCCTTTTATCTGTTGCAGTCTCCAGTTCACATATGCAAACAACTGTTTTGACACCATTGAGATTTCATCAATAATTAAAATGTGTGCATTAGAAAGGTCTGCCCTCATTTCATCCAAGCTGTTTCCCAGGCCTTGGTAAGGAGGCTTCAAGCTTCTTGGGAGCTTCAAAAGACAGTGCAGTGTTTTTCCTGAGATATTAAAGGCTGCAGTGCCTGTGAATGCAGTTAAAAGAACAGTAGGCTGTGAAATGTCAGTATGCTCTCGCATGCATGGAAGCCTACGCAGGATTTTGGATGCTTCCATATAAATAGATTTAATAACATGTGATTTACCAACTCCGGCTCCTCCATTCAAAAAATACAGAAAGGGTTGTGGGCTTTCACCAGAAACACATCTTTTGCACCAGTCTCGCACAGCATAAAATATGGAAGCTTGTGTTTGATTCAAGCTCTGATACATTTTGCGAATCTGTGCATGATTTAGCTGGGCAGCCTCCATGAGTGGCATAGCTGTGTTACTGACAGAGGTAGATGCTGTGTATTCAGGAATGTCTTCTTGCTCATTCACTTCATTAGGATCAGTGGGTTCACATTCCATAATGCTCTCCAATCTGATCAGTTCATTTGCAGGTGCCAGTGTAGTCCATGCATCTTCAATTGGCCCATTCTGTTCAAAATTCTCAATTGCCTTTTCTATAGCCTCATTATGTTTTTCATATTTCGCACGGTTTTCATTTACAATGTTGAACACACGTTGCAGTTCATCAGTGCTTGGTAGTTTTACTGAAGCAAATGCATAAAATGATTCATATGTAGGGAATCTTGTGGACTTCAGCTGTTCATCTCTGCGATATGGTAGGTAAAGTTTTAGAAGAGTTCCATAGAATTTTTCTGGGTTTTTCTGCTGTGAAAAACGAGCAAATCTAATAACAGCAGGCTTTCCTCTTGTTCTTTTCTGTATGTGTCCCATATTGTTTTGAAGTGGCAAAACATTTTTACCTTTTGTCTGTCCTCCATAAACAATGCGGTATTCACTTGCAAATTCAGCCATGCACATGTTCTCAAATTCAGGTCTGTTAGGTCTGGCCTTGTACTTGTCTGGCAATCCTGTCATCCACACATTCTCCACGTCATCATCCATGGTCTGCAAGTACTTCATTGGTAAACTCATCTTTACAGCATTGTCATCAGTGGGTATGAAAATGACAGAACGTGATGTTGATTTCAATTTCAGACTGCATGTGCGAGCGACTGCCTCTTGAGCGCTGACTTCTCTGTTTTTTGAATAGGCATTCATGACCTGCTTCATGCACTCACGGTCAGACAGGTTATCGTGGCTTGAGTCTTTTATCACTCTCTTTAGGTAATCGCTCATCTCATGTTCAGCTTTTGAAATGTATGAAAGAATGTACATGATACAGCTGTAGGGGTTCAGAATGAACTGTATGTCCATGTTTGCATTCCATGCTCTTAATAACATTGGATTGTAGCCATTAACCCAGCAGTCCTGTGGTCGTCTCTCCATAACTATTAAACTTGATGTAGACAGAGCCTCAATATGTTTCTCATACTCTTCATAAGTCATGTTTACTTGATTAAGTAGCTGTGTAATGGTTTCAAAACTCTGTTTTGAGTCATTCAGTAGATCCCACACCTTCTGTAGCTGTTCTTTTGCAACACTGGCATAATCTCTTTCCTCTGATCGATTCTCATCATCAGACTGTTCTGCAGGAGGAGGTCTGGGGCGGGTTATCGTGGTTCTGTTAACGGGTGGTTTAGGAAATCCAAATCTGCAGTGCTTCTTGTTCTTTCTACAGGATTTGGAGTGATTACGGCTGTGCATCTGTACTTCACTTACAATTCTGTGCAGTTCTGGGTCTTTGTTTGGATCTGGTAATTTGCATGAGATGTATTTATCAATGAAATCACAAACATCCTGATCTTGATCCTTTTCAAACTCTGGAGCATCTTTCACCCAAAATAAGCAGTGAATGTGCGGAGAGCCACGTAACTGAAATTCTACTCTGTAAAAAAAGTCAATTACCTCACCGATAGGTCGAGCGGGTGACTTGATTAGATCCCTCATTAAGGCTTCAACGCGTTTTTCAAACATCCGCATGGCTGTGACTGGGTTGCTTCTTAATATTTCACATTTTTCAGACCAGTCTAATTCATCAAAGTTCACAGTTTCACCTTGTTGTGCTTTAATAGCAGTAATCACTTCAGGCCATCTCATCTCAGCAGCACTAAACGTACAGAAAAATGTGGGAGTGCCCAGCTGCCTCAGCATAGCAAACAAATCACGCAGCGTTTTCTCCCAGTACGCTGGAGTCCCTCTTAATGGTTGCATAAAACGTGTTGCCTCCTTATTATTCACAAGCTTTTCTAACTCCTGTTTGTCTTGCAGCAGTGAAGAATTTATTCTACGTCCATCACGGGTCATGGGTTTAGCTTTTCTCAGCTGGATAGACATACTAGATGTGGCCATGTGCATTTCAGTGACAAACTGAGCAAAGAAGATGTAGCTTGTGTCTCTTGCACAACGATTGTCAATAGAGAATAGCCTTGTGTTAAAGTATCTACTGGGGGAAACATGTTTTGCTCTGTCAGGCTCATCAAAGGTATTTTTTCCATCAGGGAACTGCATGGGGAACGACATCGATTCCAGATTTTTTACCTTGAAAATGCTAACAGGACTGTTTTTTGCTGCTGGGGCAATGCAAAATATTCCGTCATCATAAGACAACAGCTGCTGACCAAGATCTGGGGGCTGAAGACATGTATCCAAAGCAAGGCCTCTTGATTGCTCTTCTGCAGTATTCTCAGGGTCATCATTTGAATCATTGTGTTCATTCTCATTGCTCTGTTCTTCAGTGTTCTCATTTAGGCTGCTGCTTTCAATATCCATTTCCTCATCAGGAGCACTGATGTCATTTGCGGATTGTTCATTGAACATTTCTTCTTCTGAGAGTGCTGCATTAATGATGATATCTTTATATTCTGAATGGATTACTTTTAGTTTTCTTAAAGCAGACAAGACCTTATGCATGTTCAAAGTCTGGAACTGATAGTGACCTTGGTAGCACAGACGTCTTTTCAATTTCACTGTAAGAAGCTGTGATTCACTTCTTGGTCTGGGTAAACAATTTACTGTTGTTTCCACTTCAGATGCAACAGAAATTACAGCTCCTTTTATAGCTCTCTGTTGGCCTTTAGGAAGTGTTAAAATTTTCGCAAAGGGAATGTACTTTGCAATAACATGTCTTTCTAGAATATTCAAGTCACACAGTTCTGGAGGAATGGGAGTGAACTGAAGCATATTAGCTACAGCAATATCTGGCATTAGACCTCTCAAAAGTGTTGTATGGCAGCTGTGACAGATCCATTCTCTTTTCATGTCTTCCAAAGCACATCTATCAGGGCAGTCAGAGCAGATGTGAACATAGTTTCCAGTCAAGCAAAGTGCAGCAACTGTTGGATTTTGTTTATATTTATGCACTTCACAATTTCGCACTTGATTGGAGAAGAGCGCTCTGGCACAGCATGTGCAGACATAAGTTGGCCCCTGTTTTATAACATTTCTGAAAATATTCAAGGCTCTTAACATGCCTGGATCTTGTACTATGTCATGCTGGCTATCTTGTAATGTTTCTCTCTGCCGGCGCATCAAATACATTTTTTTGTATTTGTACTGTATCTCTTGTGCACAATGTACTTTGTGAAGTACCTTAAGCGCAGATGTTTTGTTTTTAGATTTGAATAAATAATATTCTTTCTGACGAGCCCTAAAATGAGCATCACCGTGATAATGCTGTTTAAAAATGTCCTTCCTTTTTTTATAGAAATTAGGATCATTTTTGCATCGGTTTGCGTAATGGTCCTTTTGCCTTTGCCTAAAAATTGGATCTTTTAAATATCTGTCAACAAGATTTTGCTTATGCTGTTCCTTATACTTAACATTGTCCCTGTAATTCTGAATGATATAATTCTTTTGTCTCTCCCTGAATTGTTCCCGATTCCTGTAATTCTGAATGATATAATTCTTTTGTCTCTCCCTGAATTGTTCCCGATTCCTGTAATTCTGAATGATATAATTCTTTTGTCTCTCCCTGAATTGTTCCCGATTCCTGTAATTCTGAATGATGTAATTCTTTTGTCTCTCCCTGAATTGTTCCCGATTCCTGTAATTCTGAATGATATAATTCTTTTGTCTCTCCCTGAATTGTTCCCGATTCCTGTAATTCTGAATGATGTAATTCTTTTGTCTCTCCCTGAATTGTTCCCGATTCCTGTAATTCTGAAAGATATAATTCTTTTGTCTCTCTCTGAATTGTTCCCGATTCCTGTAATTCTGAATGATATAGTTCTTTTGTCTGTCCTTGTATTGTTCATCATTCTTGTAATTTAAGGTTATTTTACTCTTTTTACTCCCTCTGTATTTTTCATTATTTTTATAGTTGTTTTTCATTGCTTGTTTGTGTTTTTCTCTATAAGTCATTTTATTCCAATAGTTGTTCATCATGGCTTGGTTATGTCTTTGTCTGTATTCACTGCTTGTTTTATAGTCATAGACTTCACGTACAGCTTGTTTTAGGTCATAAACACCTTGCCTGTGAACCATTCCTTTGTGCCATTTTTTACAGTAAGACCTTCGCTTTCGAGTCTTGTTCAGTTTTTCTGTCTGCTTGACTGTGAATTGTGAATTCTGGTGATTTGGAGCTGACAATGCAAATTGATCCTGTGACAGTATGTTATGAGAAAGTTCACTCAATGGTACATTTATATATTTGTCTCGATTCTGAGTGACAGTAGTTAGAACTTCCATTTTATCTTGATAAATCAAGTGGGCTTCTTCATCAGTTGATGTGGCTCTGTTAATAGCAGTCTCAGATAGTTGTTGAACTGGATCTTGGACTTGAACATACTGTTGTGGGACATCAGCAGACAAGCATTTTTCATCGTTTGATAGAGCTTTGTTCTCAAACGTGAATGATGGTTGCACATCATGTTCAAGGTCACAGCAGTTCAGGGAGACTTTAGTCAAGTGGGCTTCTTCATCAGTTGATGTGGCTTTGTTAACAGCAGTCTCAGATAGTTGTTGAACTGATTCTTGGACTTGAACATACTGTTGAAGGACATCAGCAGACGAGCATTGTTCATCGTTTGACAGAGCTTTGTTCTCAAATGAGACGGATGGTTGCACATCATGTTCAAGATCACAGCAGTTCAGGGAGACTTCAGTACGTACACAGCTTTCAGTCATCATGCTAATGAATGATACAGGCAGCAGCTCAAACTCTTCCTGATCTCTCAAATCGAAAAGCCCTTGAAACAATAGTAAAAGCCTGTCCACGAGATCTGGCAATTGATGAAACGTCAGAAATACAGCCGTACCTGTGCCTTCATCAGCAGGCATTCCATATATTGATCTGCAGTGAGAATCAAAATAACCAAACCTCCCTGATCGATCTCTGAATACAGCGATACATGAGCCTGCACACAACAGCAAAGCATCACTCACATCAGCTCTGAGACATTGCAAAGTATTCTCAAGATTTTCATAGTTTCCTAGTGCAGGTGTATCTCTCAGAAATCCAAACCTTTGCGGATGTTTCAGGATGTTGTAGCAGCGAGAGTGTGTCTCAATTGTGTTTGGTAGCTCGTCAAAATTAAAAAAATTACCCACAAATTTTCCTTTGCTCTGCAGAGCTCGTTTGACACTAGTGTAAACTGCATCTCCTTTCTGTAAAATGCCATCTAAATCAAAACTCTGTAGCTCATTTCGTTCATTATGGACTGCTAGGAACATTAAGGAATTACAAGTACACTGACGGCCTCTGGAGTAAATGTTGTACCTAGGGTCAGTTTGACAGTGGGATGCTGTAACAGACAGCACGTATGGGTTTTCGTCACTCATACCTGATACAGAGTTGGTACTGTTACTGGTGCCAGATGAAGACTGTAACTTTCTGCGCTGTTTCTGTGATTCACTCCTCTTTCCTTTTCTTGGCATGGTGATGTTTCAACACTGGGAAGTAAATGTAATAAATATAAGAACAATGTATTTAATTACTGATTATTGAAAATATACTGATAAATGGAACTCAAAGGTAATATCTTATCAGTTATGTATGTTGAAAAGTTAATGTAGTCGTCAAATCAATGGTTCTTGAAGAATGTAGAACAGTGTAGAAGTAAATTTAACTCTCTTTTACTATTTCTGATGATGCAGATTAGTTTTCTTACCTGTGGTTTGAGATTATGATTGTTCAAAGTGTGATATGGGTGTAAATCTTTGTGGTATTGAGTATGCAATCAAGAGTGTATCAGATTGTATCAAGAATCATAGATGATCATAGATAAAAAATCATGGGATTTGGCCTTTTTTGAAAAGATGCGTTTGCAAGCTAAGCTTAGGTGCATAAGGGGTTAGTAGCAGATCTGAATTTGCATTTTGCAGATTATAGTGCGAGCAAGCAAAGCAGCAAGCAGTGCAGCAGCATTTGATGTGCGGGCCAGTTATCAGTTTGGAAGAGAAAGGATGGAAGAAGCATTTGTTCACATGAGTAAGCAAGATAAAGTATTGAGTGAAGAATTTAAAGGTATGGACAGGAAAGGACAGGAGAGATGAAGACAGACACACACAGAAAAAAAAAAAGTCAGTTATATTGTTAAATGCAAATTGGCAAGCAACATTTACATACATTTCTAAATAATTAATATAAGACACGTTATTAGTAAGAATAATAACAATAGTAGGGATGCACCGAAATGAAAATTAAGGGTCGAAACCAAAAAATATGGATGCACTTGGACGAAAACAACTTTTTAATAATTATTTATTTATTTTATTAAATAATATAAAAATCATTGTGTAAGATTTTTTAGTTTAACTCAATCATTTTACTGATACTGAATTTTAAAAATGCAAGCCAATAAAATAACTACACTTTTGTTGAAGGCAACACAATAACATTTGACAAAAAATATATTAATATGGACTATCAATATATTATTTTTATTCAGTTCTATGCAACAGAATCAGATTTTATTATTTATTTATTTATACTAAATATCCAAATAATGTATAGCCCTACAAAGCTATTATTATCACAGCATCTGAGCAGATCAGTGAACAAGAGGGTAGCGTAATTTAACACCATGTTACGTCACAGTAGCACTATTGCAAACAGGAACAAGTGCACTACATAGATATTTCCTGTCGGCACGATATTTGAGCAGACTTTGCTGTTCCAGTGAGCATGAGTGGTACATGAGTGGAACGCACATTCATAGAGCAGAATTGAGCACAGCGTCACACCATGCAGTGATGACAGCTAGAGGGAGAGTGAAACCTGCGTGCTAAACACTGCTGGGTGGTGTGGCGCAGCATATATTTTTGCCCATTTTTCACTTTCGGTCAAAATCCGAAAATGCAATTTTCGGCAGCCGAAATTTCGGTGCATCCCTAAACAATGGTAACAGTCAAGAACACACTATTAATATCACTTGAACTAAAATAGTGTGTAAGAAAGTTACTTACGCAATTGAAGGTGGAAAGAGTTTTTTTCCCCACACTTTTTTCAAACTGACAAATCATTGTTTCTAGCTATGGATAACACCTTAAAATCTGATAAATGTGGCATATTTTCTTACATTAACAAAAAGACATTCCATCTAGAGAAAACGTCTTTAGAATACAATATAGCACTATGCACAGCTCAAACTCTCTAGTGATTTATTCAAGCTGGGATGGGTCTGCTGTCCCATAATAGTACATTGTCATTTTGTAACACCAGTGTAATGTTTTTTGTTTTTATTTTTACTAATGGAACCTTGTTAAAAAAAAATAATAAAATGCCTGCACACGGAGAGTACTAATATTATAAAGAAATTACCAATGGCTCTGACTAGCATGGTACAGTAAGTTTAAAGGGATACTTACATAGACACTCAAAGCAGCAATGTCACCTCTGGGGGAAAAAAAAGAAAAGAAAAACTAGTGAACAAACAGAAAGCAAACCATGCAAGAGAGCTACTGCATATTTGTATCTGACTGTTAATGTGGTGAATATAAATATAAACTACCTTGAAATGAAGGTGCAGATGGCCACAGTTGGAGGAAAACACTGAAAGACGACAAAATCTAACAAGTAAAAGAAATAAGTTAAGATCTTTATCAGCTAGTCACAATTATTATCCAAACACTAAGTGCTTAAAACAGATGGTATTACAAGCTGTAAATAAGATGATATAGATTATTATTATACATCTATGTGCCAGACAGTCATTAAAAAGATCACTTACCACAGAGGATGCAATTACAACTATTATTGTTATTATTATTATTATTACCAGGCAAGTCGCTTAAGAACTAATTATTTACAGCAACTGCCTGGCAATGATCTGATTATTATAGCCTACTAATTTTATGAAGATGGAAAATCTAAAATAGGCATACACGATGGCAGACAGAAGTTTATATTAATTTACCACAAAGTAACAAGACAGCAACAACTTAAGGTGTTAATGCTATCACAATTTATGTCCATGTTCTTTATCTCTGCTAATTATTCTGCTGTTTTACAATTTAGGACTGATCTAGTGAAGGTAGGTTCAATTAAGATACTGAGAATCTGTCAGCCTGTCAGTCAAATACTCACGCAGCAGGAGCAACGACCTGTTTGCACACAAGGAAAAGTGAGAAATAGGTAAAACAATACAAATGTATGGATTGACGAATATGTGTTTCTATTACTATGCGTTTCTGTTTTGCAGTAAGAAAAAAAGAAAAGTGCCCTTTCTCGCCGTCAAGTGGGAGAGAGAGAGTATAGTGTCAATTCGTTGATTTATGTTTGTTAAGTTATTCGTAAAATGTAATTGCTGCTGCTAACTGGTGCAAAAGTGCCAGCTAGTATGTTAGTCTAGCACAGGATCAACACATTACAATTTATGAGATTAATAAAAAAGTTTTTGCTCAAAACTCAGTTTAAAAGTGTTTGAAATAACTTCCGTTTTCGATCTAAAGACGCTTCTGATCACAAAATGAGTTAGAAAATGTATGATACTATAGTATACCATTATATTATACATACTTTATTCTTATTAAGAGATGGCTTGAAAAACACAGATAAACCATATATTGTCTCAATCGTGTGTTTATTGTCAAGTTAAAGCATTTCTGTCAGCTTTTTATTCAGCTACGGATGCCTTTATGTACTTGATATGCTAAAACATCATTATAACGTTACTTCTATGTGGATTGTTTTGCACAAGGGCGCCCTCCGGCGTCAAGTATGAATGAAACGGATATTATGAGAGAGTTTAGCGCTTAATCTTTTTGGTTAAAAATAAGACTAATCTATAACGACATTTGAAGTAATCCTATGAAAATCAATAAATATTTCTCCAAATGTGTACTGTTTTTTGGGCTATGGGAGACGGACGTTGTCACTTCCGTGTGGGATCCCCCTCAATGTATTGAGGCTCATATTATTTCATATTAAATTGAGCTTTTGTTCCTCTTTATATATCAAAATAACGAACACTGGGGATATCAGTGAATGCTTTAACAAAATGAAAAAAATATATACGGAAGACAGAAACCGTTAACGTTACACAATTTCCTGCAGTTTCCCTCACGAGACTAAATTGTCTAATGACCAACGGAAATTATTTCATTCATGTTTCAGCAGTAATAATACATGAAGAATCACATAATCAAGTTTAACTGCATCCCATTCATTAAACCCACACACATTTTATAATCTTTGATTGATTAACTACCTCAGAAATCTTTCAGTACTCACCTGAAGAGAAGACGCCGACCGGATGAAGGACAGTTTATTAGCAGTTGTCTCATTGGCTGTAATTAATCACGTGACCAAGAGCTATTAACGGTCATAATTTGCGTAGGTTTAAAATTATAATAGCATACATTTCAATACATCCACTAATATAATAAATACAATTCATACTAGCACAGATATGTTATGAATTCATATTTATTAATGTCAATATATAGTTTATTAAAATGTATTATTTCATACAGTTCAAGTTCACGATTATTTATAAAGCACATTTAAAAACAACAAGCGTTGTACCAAAATGCTGTACAATTTATAAACATAATTAAACAATATCAAAAAGGAACAAAAAAATAGATTAAAAAAAACTCATAAAATACAAATAAAATCACGCAAGCTAAACCATAAACTTTATGACCCCAACACCATGAGACTTCATGAGATTTAAAAGTGTCCAACGTGCATTCCACTGTTTAGGAGCCGCAAAAGCTTGGTCACCCTTCGTCTTTAAATGGGACAAGAGCGGAGAGATCTTGACATTTATAATTAAATTCATAAAAAATAAGTTAATTTAAATACATTATAAATAAAATTCTTAAAAATAATTTTCATTTTAATACATGTATTATAAAATAAGTGCATTTAAATACATTAAAGAATAAAATTCATTAAAATAAGTTTAAACATACTTAATAATAAATAAAAATCTTTAAAAAATAAATTACATAAATTCATTATAATGAATAAAATTGATAGGCATCAGATGTTCTGCAGAAAAACAAACAAAAAAATGAACCTTGTTAGCTGCATGATTGCGTTAATCAAATTAACATAATGATGTACAATGCATTCTCCTACTTTTTTACATGCTCTTTCTGTTTGATGCCAATACAATACAAATGTTCACAGAAACATTTTTTTTGTTTGACTAAACAGACTTCCATTGACATTTATATCAGGTTAATGATATTTTCTATTACCTAACCCAGCATGTGCAAAACACTGGATTTAAATAAAAACATGTTTTAGCCCATTTTTAAGTCTTTTTAACTAGTGAGGACCAGTGCTATGTCCTCACTAGTTAGTTATCATAATAATTCATAAGAGTGAGAACATTTGGCCCTCACAAATAATTACAGTCAAACCTGTACACAAACACACACACAAACAAGCACTCTTCTGTAGCCTGGGGGGACACACAGGGGGAGAGAGAGGGGGAAAATCTGCCTAGTACCTCGGCGACATCCTCTGATTGGACTCCTGCCAAGTTCAAAGGCACTGTCCCACTGACACCCTCTCATTTCCATCTGCAACAACTGCAAGACAGCCTATTGTCTGAGGTGAGTCACTTTCTACGGTTCTACAAACCATGTTAAAATGTTATAACTTTAAAGCTAAAAAAAACAATTCTTCCAATAAAATTAAAGTGATTGGGCCTTCTGTATATATATATATGCCAGCGACAAGACAGCCTGACAACAGAGGTTGTGACAGTTATTTTGTTTTAACAATTTTAAAAATTTGGTCTGAGAGGAGGATTTCTGACAGGAAAGTGTATTTGATGATTTTTACATTATTGATCATTAAAAGTTAAGGTTGATAATGTCAGATATGAAGTAAAAAAAAAGAGGAGTCCTGTCAGAGACTGCCCTCTTTCCACTCGCTGACAGAAAAATTAATTTTCTGAGGTAAATCTTAAATATCTTAATGATCTTCAATAAATAAATCAATTACATGAATGAAAAAAATTATTTGTTGTGAAGAATGAAGTAAAAAAAGAGAGAAATCCAGTCAGATATGAAGTAAAAAAAGAGGAGTCCTGTCAGAGACTGCCCTCTTTCCACTCTCTGACAGAAAAATTAATTTTCTGAGGTAAATCTTCACTTCACAAGAAATATTTTTAATGATCTTCAATAAATAAATCAACTACATGAATGAAAAAATTATTTGTTGTGAAGAATGAAGTAAAAAAAGAGAGAAATCCAGTCAGATATGAAGTAAAAAAAAGAGGAGTCCTGTCAGAGACTGCCCTCTTTCCACTCTCTGACAGAAAAATTAATTTTCTGAGGTAAATCTTCACTTCACAAGAAATATTTTTAATGATCTTCAATAAATAAATCAACTACATGAATGAAAAAATTATTTGTTGTGAAGAATGAAGTAAAAAAAGAGAGAAATCCAGTCAGATATGAAGTAAAAAAAGAGGAGTCCTGTCAGAGACTGCCCTCTTTCCACTCTCTGACAGAAAAATTAATTTTCTGAGGTAAATCTTCACTTCACAAGAAATATTTTTAATGATCTTCAATAAATAAATCAACTACATGAATGAAAAAATTATTTGTTGTGAAGAATGAAGTAAAAAAAGAGAGAAATCCAGTCAGATATGAAGTAAAAAAAGAGGAGGAGTCCTGTCAGAGACTGCCCTCTTTCCACTCTCTGACAGAAAAATTAATTTTCTGAGGTAAATCTTCACTTCACAAGAAATATTTTTAATGATCTTCAATAAATAAATCAACTACATGAATGAAAAAATTATTTGTTGTGAAGAATGAAGTAAAAAAAGAGAAATCCAGTCAGATATGAAGTAAAAAAAAAAGAGGAGTCCTGTCAGAGACTGCCCTCTTTCCACTCTCTGACAGAAAAATTAATTTTCTGAGGTAAATCTTCACTTCACAAGAAATATTTTTAATGATCTTCAATAAATAAATCAACTACATGAATGAAAAAATTATTTGTTGTGAAGAATGAAGTAAAAAAAGAGAGAAATCCAGTCAGATATGAAGTAAAAAAAAAAGAGGAGTCCTGTCAGAGACTGCCCTCTTTCCACTCTCTGACAGAAAAATTAATTTTCTGAGGTAAATCTTCACTTAAGAATCAAAAATACCAAACAGGTGTGCACATCCCAAATACCCGAATCAGGCTCAGGTGCAGGACAACTAAGTAACTTAAACGAAAAAGGAGGAGTGAAGTCCGCACACTGAAAAATGCTGCTCCAATTGAATTTATTACTAGCAACGTTTCGACCCTCAATAAATCTTCACTTCACATGAAAATATTTTTAATGATCTTCAATAAATAACTCAATTACAAGAAAATAAATTCTTGAAATATGAAGTAAAAAAAACACTTTTAATTTAAAAAACATGTGAACTAAGAGACTTCTTTCAAAACATAAAAAATCTGACTGTTTTTATTTATATTTATTTATTTAGACAGTTTTTACAAGTACCTTTCTTTGTATTTTCTTTTCCACAGAATGGCAGCTCCAACTTCTCCCCCGGTATTTTTGAGGTGCAAGTGCGTAGACATCCGTCTCAATCGCCGCGCACTGACCTACAATACGAAAGGCAAAAGAATAGAAGTTGCTAAAGTTAAAACCGAAATGGTTAGTGCATTAAGTGATGGTACAACGGTGTACCTTAATAAAAAAGAAGGGCTCACCCCTGAATTTGAGGAAGGGGTGAGTTACATCTTACAAAATTACACCCTGTCCAACACATATGGACAAATGTATTTATTCGTCGGGCCTGGTACGCTGAAATTTAAAACCGTGCCACAGGACATCAGCGGAGAGGCACAGAATGCTGCAAAAGAGGCCCTGTGTCCATCTTCAGCGAGTGTGACAGGTGAAGAACAGGACATATTTTCAAGGGGAGGCTACCTCAGCCTCCAAGGGCAGATCAAAGTAGTGAGTGAATTTTCTATTTTCTTTTGATCTAGTAAATTTTGCAGCGTTAAATGCATTCTTTTAAGAGTTTAACCTTAAGTAACTTACCAGTTTAACAGTGTTACCTCTCTATCATCCTGTTCCAGCTCCAAGTTGCCTAGAATAGATAATTAGTTAATTGTGCAATACCTGTGCCAGCTTAAATTATATTGTTTTATCAAGAAAAGAAAGTTTTACTTGAGAGTTAACTGTTCAAATCTCAGAATTACTCAGACTGTAAAAAAGATCAAACATAAAATGATGTTTTATTAACAAGGTTCGGGAGGAGCACGATCAGATAATCAACTAATTTGATTTAATTTTAACAGGACTGTTAAATGCTACACTCACTTGAAATTTAATTTTGCAGCTGCGTGGGGTGAGGATGACTCGCACTCGCGTTCCCATCCAGGATCTTCACCTGATGTGTGGTGAAAAGGTCTTTGAGGTTTCGTTGTGGAGGGATGAGGCGCTGAGGGACCTGTATGCAGGAGACGAAGTGATTATCACCCACCTTCGTCCCTGCATCCTCAATGATGGCCGAGGAAAATTTCACTCCTCCACATACACCTCTGTGAAGGTACATAATGCACAACAAATCCATCTATGGCCATAAAACATGCATCTTGGAGCTGTAACTGTAAATGTCAATTAATGAATATCACATGAACAAAAACACAACTGTTCTGAATATAAGTATATAATCTGAAGTTCTAGTATTTGATTTAATACAACAGGTCAACAAACAAGAATGTATTATCTACCATTGCAAATTTATAGAAAAATAAATATACTAACAGTGTAGTGTTCCAGTACTGATACACTGACACGGCATCCCAATTCGCATACTATCTATCCTAAATAGTAGGGTTGTTGAAATTAATTGTTGCATCGATGCATCACGATGTCGATGCAGAAATAGACCATATCGATTATAGCCTACTGACATCATTCGCATAGTATTCGTCACGCCAGTTTAAATGCACTCTTAATTTCTAAATCTGATCCTGGCGAAATTCATGTAAGTTACTGACAGACTTTCACGTTTTTTTTGTCCTGAAGCTTGCGGCTACAGTTAAATGCAACTGCATCTCTGAATACTTTTGATATGAAATTGATGTAAACACAGATATCATCTAATGACAGTATAAGGTTGCGCTGCTGAGGAGAAATCAAAACGCGCAACACTAAACTCAGCATAATGAGGTAAAAATTCAAAATGGAAAGTTTGTATATTTAAAATACAGTTAGTTAGGCAACAACACTCAACGTTTCCACCATTGCGACCGTTTAATAGTTCTATAAACAGTTCAATAAGCAAATACAATAATATTAGGTCACTTACATTTTTGGCGGAACCACAGCACATCTCACAGCAACCATCCGATTCACTGCTGAATGATTCAGTGTTTTGAACGAATCGGTTGAGTCAAAGATTCATTAGCCCATGCATAAACATCTGATGAATCTGCCGTTTGAACGAATCGTTTATGAGCAACTCAATGAATCACTCATTAAATGCTCACTACTGGCACCTACTGGCGTTTTAATTTCGTTGAAAAGTATAATTTGCTGATAGAAAACCGATGAGAATATTGCATTAGAGTAAATCATTTGCAAAAAAACAAAACCCACACACACATAATACAAATATATTTCCATTGTCCTCATTTGTAAGTCACTATGGATAAAAGTGTCTGCTAAATTAATAAATGTAAATATATATTACATTTACATAAATTCGATATCATAGAGCACCCCCTCATAACAAATCCCAATTTAACCCCTGGATATACCAAAGATACCCAGATGGTCTACTGTTTCCAGACAAAATTTGAAGTCCAGATCCATGCACACTCTAATACTGTAACATTTAATGTGGAGGATTTGAACTGTAGCGAGATGATTGACTGGGCAGTTTAAAGTGCATAATGCAGGATACAGACTCCAGAAGCCTCAGTACCATATTTATAAGTATATTTTAAAGAAAATCTACATATTTTTTTTACATTGACTCACTGGTTCTCTGACCTGCATGACACACTTTAAACGGTAACAGGGTGCACATAACTAAGCGGCAGAGCACTCAATTAAAGGAGGCAATTATGACAAAGTAGTATGTCCCAAAACTTGCCTGTTCTTCTGCTACACAATCTAAAGTATGTACTATTTGTTCACAAAAGGCGTACATACTTATTGGGCATAGTGAATTGGGATGCAGTGTAACACTTGGCACGTCCAGTACTAATTTTATTTTATTTATTTGCTTTTTTTTGTACAGATTGCTCAGGGACAGGTCGAGGAAACCGTGGCTGAGGTAATTGGTGTCTCTGAAATTCAGGATACCTGCCACTTTTTAACAAGTGACTCCATGGTCTATGTGATCCCCGAAAGGATCTATGCCGGCAACGTTGACGACTTGATCTCCAGGCTGCCCATGAGGCTAATGTTAAAACACATTAACCGGCGTGTTGTAGAGATTCACTCAGTTGAGCAGTAAAATGTTCTATCTATCTGTCTGTTTAGTTTGTGGGTTTTTTTCACTTTTTAACATCTGATGTTTTCTTTGTTTAAAGCTATGCTTTTGTTTGTTCTTTTTTAGTTTGTATATAGTTTGTTCTAAACCGTTTGTCAATAACAATAAAAATATAATTCTGTTTTCACATTAGTATATATCTCTCCATCCTTCCTCTAACATCTATATCTTTAGTTGTGTCACTTTGAAGATTAACCAATGTCATATGGGTTTGAAAAGACATGAGCGAGAGTAAATGCAACAGTTTTTCATTTTGGGGTTAAGTATCCCTTAAAGCAAACAGAGAAGCACATCCTTTACAGACACTGTAATTTACTACTGAATTTAAAACTATTCATCCTGCTGCTAGAAATTATAATGCAATATTTAGATAATCTGAAGGGAATTAGGGAATTGCACACTCATTATGTTATAAATTTTGCAAAAAAAAGTTTGCTACAATTAAAAAAAAAATACACAACCC